>CM076584.1:973256840-973369178 GCA_034641835.2 Pinus albicaulis | reverse complement strand
TAGTTACATTTCAGAAAACACTAGATTGAACATATGTTTCGCGGACAGCACTCTGAGCCACTATAATATTTAGCCGTCACATGCACACTGGATTGTTGCAAAGCATGTGTTGAGATAACTGCATGGGACCATCAATTTTGGACTGAGATATATTGTCGAAGATGTAAGACTACATGGGTACTCTAATGTTTATTGGGTTTGTAACTCTATTGAAAGCACGGAGGCATCACTGACAAACCAATACTGTGGGAGTGATCTATCAAACAAATGATACATTCATCCATGTAAGCCAACTACATTCCTAATACATGAAAAGTAGGTAGGCCAATTTAGGAATGTGTGCATAAAGGGTGGCATGTTATCCAAAAATAAGTTAGAACCATATGCCTTCTGCCATAACGATGAATTCATATCCAAGAAGTGTGCCATGGCACATGTGAACACACCAACAATAGTCAAGACACTCATCATGCTAACAAAACCCTTAGCAAACATGTAACTCCTCCAAATCTACATACATTGGATGATGTGACATGTCTCCAAATATGTGAAAATGAATGGATCTATGTGAGAGAAACATCCAAAGGTGGAATTTACACTAGGATACCTCAAAAAATAATGCTTAGTGTTTAATGTAAACATCCTAGCAATCCTCCAAATATGAAATGAAGATCCTAAAAGGTGGTGGTCCATTAACACATATGCATGAAAGCAATAGTGTATTAGCTCCAAAACAGACTTCTTCCAAACACGATTTTCTTGGACAAGGCCTCGTGTTATGTGAGGGGTAACACTCTCCATAAACTCTCAAACACTATGGATTGACCAAATAAATGTATATATTTTAATCCCTGACTTCTTTCATGATTGGTCTTAGCTATGTTCTTCCATTCCACTAAGGGGATACCCTAATTTTTTTTTTTGCATGTCCACAAATCCATGAGCATTTTTTCTTGATATTTTACAAAACTCCTTCTAGGATAAGCCAAGGAATGCTAGAGTACTAAAATTACTACCAATATAGACTTCCAAATGTCAATTTTCCTCTAACTAACAACCATCTATTACATTAATGCTTTGTTTAATCTTTAATATTTTCTAATAACTAGAACCAATCCCTCTTCCCATATCCATTTGGATTTAGAAATATTCCAAGGCATTTGAATGCTTCCTTGAATTCAATATGAGGGAAAAAATTGTAACTAACTTTCTAGTTTAGTTTCCAAGCATATTGCAATTTCATGAACTTTAACCTCCACAATCATAACAACACTTTATATCTCTAGATTTTCGTGTAGTTTTTGTTGCTTCTCTTAGAGATCCATTACTTAACAAGAGTACATTATCTATGAATAAAAGATGAGATAAGGATGATACCCTTGTAATCTTGGTTTGTAAGTTGGGGTTCTAACTTTTTGTTAGAGTTTTATTGAGAAGTATTGTAGCTCAAATGTTCCGGGTGGGTTGGGATATCGAGAACCCATTGACAGGGCAAAGTGTCTACACAAACTGAAAAATACCCTGGGAAGCAAATGCCAGAATTGAAGGCAAGTCCCATGCAGTGTAGCTGTCATGGACTGTAAAATAACCTTGACCTCAACTTTTGGAGTTGGTTCTATTTTGTATAATTTGTCTGTTGATTTAATTGTGTCTGAGGTCACTTTCAACCCATTGATATTTCACTGTGGGATTTTCTTTTTGTGTCCACTGGAAGGTTGAAGCAATTGATCTTGATGGAGTATTGAACTGTGGTTCAGAAGTTTTTTGAATCATAGATTACTTTGTTGAGTTAGATGGCTTGTCAAAAATGAGTATGATCTTTAAATTAAAATTATATCAGTGTTCTGCAATGTATTGATCTGTTGCTTTGTTGGGTAGACTTACATTAACATCACTGTTAAAAGGAGATCTTGTTTGAGGAAATTTCTGAATTGTAGCATACTTTGTTGAGTTAGAGGTTTTTTTTTACATATAATTTTTAAATAAACAACTACTGTTAATATATCTATCTATATATATAATTGGTTATCTTATAATGTATGTGTAGGTTGTAGGTTGGCCTTTTCATCACGCTATCAAAAAGTTACATCTGATATGTCGTTGTGTTACTGGGCTGCTTGATTGATTTGCCTGATGGGAAACCAGACTAGTTGAACAAATTTATAGTCTTCAGATTGCTGAGATTTTACGTTACAAGAGCATCTGACATGACAAAGACTGCTGAGGATAGGCATGCAGGCCTTTTCTTACTGATTTCCCTTCCATGATATGCATTGACACAAAAATTGAGTGCTTAAGACCCAAGACTATAGAGTTGACAATAAAAGCCATGCTTTTATGGTTCAACGCCCTTGGCTGGTATTCCCATACTGCTCTATCCCCAAGCGCGTTATAGGGCTTGTTAAAATTGAGTATGATCTTTAAATTAAAATTATAGCAATGTTCTGCAATTTATTTTTCTGTTACTCTATTGGGTAAACCTACATTAACATACTGGTCAAAAGGGGTATTTCTAAGCAGGCATTGCATCAACAAATTTGAGAATCACACGGCTATGTTCAAACTCTATTTATAATTTGAATGCCTCATTACATTGTTTCTCAAACATAGGAATCCTCTGCAGGTCTGCAATCTATATGTATCAGGTTCCATATTCTAGATGATCTGAAGGAATGAGAAATGATTAGTGCATTGATTGACTGGATTTTTACGTACATAAGCTGTATGCTGCTATTATTTGATTTTATTAGTAGTCTCTTTCAAACTGGGCCTTGTTTTAAACGTGGTGTTCGTTCACTCGTGATATTTGCTGAAATATTAAGCAGTGGCTTTGGAAATCGCTGTTATCTCTGCCCTATCTAAATGATATGAGTTTCAAAGGGGCGAATATGTTTGCAAGCAGGTCCCAAGTCCATGTTTACATCCTAAAACCTGGTGTGCACCAGATGGAAACACTTACAAAAATAAAATAAACCAGGCTATTAAATTCTGTCATTTTGGCAAGAGCTAGATTTTGAAATCTCAAGGTGGCCTTATTCTGTTGTAGTGTAAAACACCTAGGAATGGTTTCAAAACATTCTGATATTTTCTTGTTCCTTCTTGTTTTTGCATATCCTCCAATGGTAGTAGGTCCAATACAGTGATTTCTACAGGATGGGCTAAGTGTTTTCTCAACACTCAGCTTTTGGGTATAAGTTATTGTGGTGTTAAAGACTTCCCAAGCTTCAATGGTAATATGAGTGCTCAAACAGTAAGGCATACTGCTTTGCGTTTTCCCTGAGCATCTTCAATTCAAAGTAAATATGGGGCCTACCAGTGTCACAAAAAATTCAATATGTATTTGTGACAACTATATATTGCTTGCTAATAAGTTAAAAAACGATACTTCTATCACACAAGTGTGCACTAAGAATGTTCTGTTGGTTTGGTCTGTTAGATTGCAATTATACAAGAATATGACTCGAACCGTTTCTTCAACTCCATTTATTCCCAAACTTTAGATAGTGGTACCACAACTGTATAGATGAAATAATCCACTGGATTCTATCTGCTAAAAATTGAAATAATTACTTATCTATACATTAATGATTAGGTATGTGCATATAACATGTCCATTTCATACGTTTTCCTCTTCAATGTGAGATTTTGCACGCGATAAGTTCACATAAGTTCACAAGATTTGACATTAAAGTTTTGATTATTTGCTTAGAGGACACAACATACAAAAGGATAAACATGTAATAGACCTTCTTATATCCAATAATTTGGATCATGTTGGATTAGGTAATGAATCTTTTTATATGCAATCATTTGCATTGTGCTATGTTAGGTATTGATTCAGACGATAAAACTTACTATTATAAATGTGATATAGATAAGAGAGATAATACATTTTATTAATGTCCAAGAATAAACGACAAAAGTATGTCGGAAGGACTAAAGATAGTATATCCATTGTCAGTACAAAGTGGTTGTGCCAAGTCAATATGGTACGCAAGGGTAAGGATTATCGAGGAATGTAAAAGCTGATTCAACTTAACAATTTACATCAAATTATAAATCTTTCGGGAAATCACATTAGAATTTTAGGAACGACTGCGTTTCGAACTACCAATCTTCATTATCCTGATGATGAACTATAGTTGGTAGTTCGAAACGCGTCGTTCCTAAAATTCTAATGTGATTTCTCGGAAGATTTATAATCTAATATGTTATGGATCACAGAAGCTTGCACTATCAAATTTACATCAGGTAACTGCATGCATAAATGAGCACTTAATCTTTGTATCTTGCCTTTCTATTTCTTTTATTCTCAATCAGTAAAATATGAAGAATTTCTTTATATATCAAAGAAAAATCAGAATTGGGAAACTAAGAGCCAAGACCTAGATGAGCAAAGTCTCGAAGAATTCAAAACTTTAGAATCCATTTCATACCAATGAATAGTAAAAGCTATGATGGTTTGGTTTTGACACGATTTTGACCTCTTTAGGACACAAAAAATGATGTAAATAAGGCCCAAATTGAGGCAGATTTTGGGGCCTAAGCTTGCTTATAAGTTTGTCAATGTTTGACTCAATAAATCAACTCTCAAATATGTTTTAGTACTCTATTTTATTTCTGGTTTTAGTTCCATTTGAGGAATCCATCGATAGTACATTTTGAATCAAAGTGTTTCATCGCAATAGTAAGAGTTATTCATGTTTTTTGAAGATTTGAATTGAAAGTGCATACCTTGCTTCCTTGCTCTTTTTTCATAATAAACCAATATGTTTGTGGAATTTTATTTACTTTTTCATTTATTTATGTGCAAAAACAGATGGACTTGTCTTATAAAATTACTATCGATGAAGAGAAACCTGTCATTGGCATTGTCAGGTGTCGAGAAGGTTGTACATTTGCTGAAATCCGTGATGAAATTGTGGATGATGGAATCATTGAATACCCTTTTGATTTTATCCATGATGGAGTAGCTCTAAATCCAAAGCAAGAGAAGAAATGGAAAGTTTATACAACACTTTTAGGCATCAAGAGGAAACTAGACACATTTGATGTGGAAACAAGTTGTGCAAACGCAGTGGAAGCAATACCAATATTTGAAAACATTGAAGAGAATGTGGAGGAACCTATGCATAAACAACCAAGAGTTGAAAATATGCCTTTGTCAGTGGAAGAAGCCACAACTGTTGATTCTTGTGTATTGGCATCTTGGGAAAAAAAAAGTGAAAAGTTTAATGGAAGAGTTTGTCAATGAGAAACTTACTCTCAAAGTATATTCAGAAAAGGGAGAATCTAAAATAAAGATCCATTTTGAAATTTGTGGCATTGATTATGGAACAGGTGATGTATCCTTGGTAGCGCGAACAATGCCCAACTTTAAAAACCATCATATGAAAACAACGTCCCATCAACAACGCCTTTCAATGCCAAGTGGTAGTGAAATTCCTTCATGTAACAAAGTACAACAAACAACGGTGGTTGGAGATCGATTTCATATTGATCAAGCAATCAAACTTCTAGATGATTTCAATAAGACACAAGAGCCTAATTTGTTCAAGGTGGTGGAAGCAACACTTTCAGACTATAAGGACATGAAAAAAGTGAGAGTTGAATGTACACGATGCAATAAATGGTTTTGTTTAGTTCCGACAAGTGGTAATATTGTCAGTTCTCTAAATGAACACATGAAATCAAAGAAGCACACTACTACTACGACAAATGAGGCTTCACACCAGGAGATTGGGCTGAGGAGTGGCATAGTTGGGAGACCTAAGAAGCCTACAAATGATAAGTCCCAACAAAGTTTGACTAGGTTCTTAGTGCCATCATCACCATCAGTATTACATAGAGGTTCTACAAGTGCAACTCCTACTTCAGGTGTGTTAATTAGTGGTTAATTAATTGTTTAGACTAAACTTGAATATGAATTTGTATATTATTTAGTTATCGTACTTCTAATTATTTATTTATTTATTTGTTGTGTTGTCATCTTATTATAGGTCAATTGTCTCCCTTGTTACTACAATGTTGGGGGTATTGGTATCCTTATATTGATAGAAAAGGGGAGATATTGGAAACAAAGGTCCTAATGGATGATCAAAGGGGTGGAAAATTATGGGCCATAGAGAAGCATACCAAGATCATGCTATGTTATGAGGGTATTGAATGTCGTATTGATGGTACATATAGGCATATTCATTTCCAGAGGGGTTCTGAAACAGGGACCCCTTTTGATTCACTAACATGTAGATTTTGTAAGTTGGTTCTAGAATGTAATGACTTCAGGATGCGATTATATCGTGAATCAAGGTGCACCAATAAAATAAGTGAACGAGATACAGGAAAAGGTAGAAGATTGGACTATTTGACTCAAAATGAATTGAAGAATGCTGCAAGGGTTACAAATGCTAACCATAGATCAACAATGCGAGCTCTTTGGTGGGAGAGGACAAAGGTTGCTACACTCTCTATTAGACTGAGATCTCTAAAGGAAAAGTTGTTTGAATCGGCAGAAAGGAAGGATGTCTTTAGGTTTTGTAAGGATGTTTGTGAGGCACATAAGCAAGGAAAATTACAAGGTAAAAATGCAGTTTGGGAATTTGTCAAGGATATATTTCATAATTTCATTCATGAAAAAGCAGGGAGAAGGTATAGTACATCCAAAAAATCCCTTTATGAGATGATCAAGTTATGGGGAGGTCCTAGATTACATAACTTTATTAGCTTGAATATGGATGGTCCTTCAATATCTACAACTTTAAGGCAAGTTAGAAAGTCATTGACATATATTCCAGGGGAGCACGAACACATTTTTGAGGCAGTTCGAAAAATTTATGCTTCTTATAAAGCCAAACATGGTATATATGGACCAATTCCTGTATGCCTTGCAGAAGATGAAACAATTGTGAAAAAATATGTTAGGTGGGTAGCAAAAAGCGATACACTGGTGGGGTTTTGTGGTTTGAAAGAAGAACATCAATCCCAATCACATTTCTTGGTGACAGTTGGTGAGGGAGATGCAGGCTATGAGATTATAACAAATTCTTTTAAAAACAATGTTATTGGACATTATGCACGTGTTATTATTGCAAACCCTTTACATGAAAAAATTCCTCGTTTGGTTGTGGTTGTTCATCCAACATGCAATAAATTCAATGCAAATTTTGTTTATCAACAATGGAAAAAGGTAGAATTTATGTGGAAGAAACACGTAGAAAACAATTTGGGACCTATTGTTGGTCATTCCTCGGATGGGGATAGCAAAAGAAGACAACTTATGTTGAAGGATTATTCTTCAACATCAGGTCCTCGATATCAAATTCCTTGGGAAGGGTGGAGGCTAACTGGGTTGTACAATGGTTGCAATGTAACAGGATTGCATGACCAAGATTACATCCACAACGGCAAAAAGCTAGTGAATACTTTGTTTAGCGGTCGACGAGAATTGGTTTTAGGAAATGAGTACATAAGTTTTGGCCATGTCAGAATGGTTTATCACACTTTTAAAGTGGATGATCACAAGCTTAAGTGTGAAGATATAGAGAGGATGGATCGACAAAATTGGGGTTCCGCACAACGGATTTCTTCAAGGCATGTTCAGAGGTGTTTGAAAGAGTTGAGAAGTACACCAAGTGGAAAGTTAGAGAGGACACTAGCTACAGAGACTTACCTAATGATTGTTGCTGACTACATTGACATTTTTATGTCTCATAGTTTGAGCCTCTGGGAAAGAGTGCAAAATGCTTCACGAGTTCATCATTTCTTCACATTATGGTTATGTTGGGTACAAAAACAATCTCATACTAATGTCAACATAAATTTCATCAGCAGAGAGGCATATCAAGATGTGAGAATTTCTTGTCATTTTGCATTTTTGTTGATGAGATTGTTTCGAGATCAATACTCTAACTTGCCATGTGTTTTGCACTTGATTGGGTCAGATGTATGTGAGAACTTCTTTAGCAAAGTTGGTGGGATGGTTGGAATGGAGAGGGCTTATGATTTCACTGACTTGCTTCATGCTGTTGGAACCCTTAATAGAGTTGTTGAAGAAGAATCAAATTCCCAAGGGCTTCATTTTAATAAATCCCATAAGAAGCAAGAAAACATTTGGAATAAATTGCACCAAGAAACAATACAAAATATTGACATATTGTCGCAATATGATTCAATATCCACAGACGCTAAAATTGTAGAAGCCCTTAAGAATGAATTGAAGGATGCACAAGACATTTTATCAACTCTTGGAATGAAACCAGAAAATTACACTCAATGTTCGTGGTGGGTTAAACCATGGACAGAGGATAAAGATTATTCAACATTTCAAATTGTGGATGAAGTGGTTGATGATTCTCCACCGAGATGTTCCAACTCTATATTTCAATCTTCATCTTCATTGGTACACAATGAAAGTGAATTGCAAATAATGGAAAGTGAGTGGAGACATGAGTTGGATGAAATTTTAGATTCCACTGATGAAAATGTAAGCAAAACTATAAAACCAGTGGTGAATCTTGATGGTAAGGATATGTTTAAAGCATGTTTGGTTAGTCAGTTGAATGGAAATCCAACATTATCCAAAGATAGGTTGACAAAAGTGAGAAGTGGGGTCTACTTTAGGCGAGATGGGAATACTCTACAAAAGGGTGTTTCAATTGGCTTTGGAATTGGATAAGATTGTGGGGTGTTGTTTGAAAACAACTCAATTCCTCCCACTGAACGTACTGCAAGAAAAGGTGTTCCTCGAAGTACAAAACAAGGTGTTTCTTGTGGAATGTGGTACATTGGAAGGGTTAAAATAATAAGGAAGAAGGATGGTAATAGGGTGTTTGATTACCATAATGACATCGACCTTTTGGATAGATTAGAAGGCATTGAGCTTCAATTATGTTGGTACAGTCGAATAAAGGGGCAACGCTTGTATAAATATGATTTGACTGATCATGCTTTTGTACAATTTGAATCTGTTATAGCAATCGCAAACTTATCGTACAATGCTAAGAATGATACATACAAATTAGAAGAAAGTGATTACAAAGTTTTTTCAGATTTTGTGAAAAATTTGAACAAGGTTAATTTTCAAAACATTCTACTTTCACTTTCCTTATGTATTTCCATATGTTGGATTATTTATAAATAGTTTTTGGTTATATTTTTGTTGATTTGTTTGTATGAATCTGATGTTAATTTTGTACTTTTTGGTTTTAGGTATAGTGAATACTTCAAATGGTGAATGTTCGAGATAACTCAACCTTTTTTTGCTACCTACTTTTTGGTGTAAGTTTCTTTCACTAGCCATTTATCTTTTTGTAGTTGTGTTTCATTCAAACATTAATTTGGTATTTCTTCCATAAAAACAATATAATTACATACCTATATAACTATATATACCCCTTACCTCAACACATATATACATTTTGAATATAAGGGCATCCCTTACCTCAACACTTATGTTGGATGCCTTCTACTGTGGTTCTTCTGAAGTTGGTCCATTTAATCACGAAAAGCAAGAAGAATTGGTTCCTTTGTTTATGAATATGTTTTGAAGAAACGTCTATGGTTCTTCTCACTAATGTTAATGTTTTCCTTGAATTTTTAGATTAATGGTTCGCTTCCTAGAAAGGATATCAAGGATCTAATGGCACGGGGTTCAATCATGATGGTTTCTGTTCACTCAAGTCAACAAATTTACACCAGAGCAATGGCTAACACATGAAGTGCATTTGATTTTGAATGTTTTTGTGGTAGTTGGATTTCCTATTTTTCAAATTGGACATATAAATCAGAGTTTGTAGCTCAAAAAATGAGCCATCAGAGTCTTTTTGCAAGTATTTATATTTTGGCCACCTTGATATCATTTTTATTTTTATTTTTGCAAAAATACATTTATTGTTTTGGAAAAATAGGCCCTTGTAATTTGGCCTATATTGGATATATCACATGAGAGCTATTGTACTTGGAGTTTTTTTTTGATAATACAGAGGCAGTTGCAGTAAGAATTTTGGGATTCATGTGGTATGGCTTTATAGCATTGTATCTCCTTCGTGTTTCATTTCATCGAATGTCTTCTTAGTTCCATTTCATATCTTATGCTTTCACTGATTGTTCTAAAGAGTTATAAACAGAATTCATAAATCAATTTATGCTCTGTTTTGTAAGGGCAATTATGTTGTGTTACTTTCTTCTTATAGAATGAGTTAATTATCTAATTGTTCATTCTAATTCCATTTCTCATCCTACACTGCAATGACAAAGCCTGAAAGCTATCAAAGTCTACCTATCTTGCCCCATTATCGCTACTGTAATTCGTTTAGCTAACAACTTTATAACACTATCCTTGCTAGCAACAATGGGTTTGAATTGGTGTCATCATCACTGCAAGGAAAACCCCTAAACTTGATACTGATCCAGGATTTTCAGATTGCTGAACACCATTTCCACAACTTTTTATTGAGTTTTTCTTTGACTGCATCACGGAGATTGCTGCAGCGCTGGCTCTTACACGGATGGGTGAGGCTGGCTCCAGAGTTGACACTACAGCCAGGCTTGCCCAATGGAGAATAGAAAATTTGGCTTCTTATACTTCCTACAGGAAGTACGATCCTTTCAAGATAGGGGTGTGGAATTGGTAAGCATCTTTATTCTGGATTTTTTCAACAGTCGTATTGATGCTCAACATACAGATGGGGAATGGTCAGTAGAAAAGGTTCTTCAGGTCATAGTTGCTAATAGCTGGTCATGGCGGGGTGAAGGGATGAAGGTACATAATTGGCTATGACATGGTAGAAAATGAAGATAGTAATATGAAAAATTTTTTGTTTTGAAAGAGTCATGTTTCAGTATTTGAATTTTCTTTTATTATTCTCTATATTTGTTGTTAGTGGTTTGATTTGTCCTAATTATAGATGGTTTGTGTGTTTTTTAGATGTTCACCCAGTTAAAATTCACCTATGAGCAGGAACTTAACCCAGAAGGGTTTTTTATTCCATATGTGTGGAAGTTAGTTGTATTGCAGAGGTATGGTAGCAGATACATTCTTAGGATTTATAATCTTCTGATCTCCCCTACTGCTGAAGTTTTTAAGTTCAATGAAATAGTGATTTACAACGATTGTTTTCTTCATTAAAAATGAAAATGGTCTCAAAACTAACATGTTTTTTAGTCAGTTCATTATATGTTAGTGGTCACTAATGCAAGGTAAAAGTGGGTAAACCCCTCAACAATTTGTAATTTTCTACAGTCCAAGATTGCACGCAGAAAGACTTCATAGATGATATGTTAAATTGTTTAATACCATGCCTTAGTTTTATAACTCATGACTTGTTGAAAGCATCAATTTTCTACATTTATTTACAATGTGATCTGTGTATTTTATTCAGTGGCGTGGATTTCAATCTCAACACCATTCACTTATTTCAAGCAAGGTCACCTGCAGAGGTGAGTATTCATTACAACCTTTGGTTCAAGATAGGGGTGTGGAATTTGGCCACTATACTCCTATTTGACCATTATTCTTCAACCCTACTCTTCTGCTTGATTGCCACTTGATTTGAGATCTACAAAATGAGCGATTCTTATTTCAGTGTCATGGCTATTGTTTGAAAAAATGTGACATATACATTTTACTGAGGTCTCCTATTTAAAAATCTAGGGGCTAGTAACATACTTGGGTCATTGTCTCCCAAATAAGGATACATGTTACCAATGGCCTTGCAGCATTTATGGGATGATGAAAAAAGTGCTAGAACCACATCTTGACTCAACTCTGTGCTACAACCAGAAAAAATAGTCGAGGTTAAAACCTCGGTGAGTGTAGATTCTGTGTAATCTAAAACCTGGGTTATGAATTTCCCTCTAGTCATCAAGTGTATGTATCAACGATTATATCAATATGGTGGTCCCTCTTATACATCTTAATCGTAGAATTGTCCTTCTTGACCTCATTATCCTTAGGCTCTAACTACTCAATCTGTTGTGAGTGATGACTCTAGTTGTAGAGACATAACCAATAACAATGGGGTATTTGATAGAATAAGAAGCGAGAATTATGGTTGAATGAGAGAATATGGAGATATAGATTTTCCTAGTACTCAGAATCGTAGGCTCTTAACCCACAAAGAGAACGTGATCACCAAATTGTTTGAGCCATAAGTTTATGTAGCTCAATATCTATGTGCATGAGTGTTTGACATTAGCATAACTCAAGGATTAGCATAGAGGATTGGTCCTAAAGGTTTTAGTGAAATTTCCTCATTTCCTCGTAGATTTTCTATATATACTGGGTCCATTTGAAGTTAAAAACACTGGTATGTTAAGAACTACATGAATACGGTTAGCAGTGTAGTCAATATTTCTTTAAAATATAGTGTGAATATTATTAGGCTCATACAAATTTTTGGAGGAATTTAATGTCGGTGGATTTATGGGGCTACTGTTTTACAGGGGCTTTGTTTGGATTCTCACAACTGAAAGTGTTGGAGGTTGGTTTATCAGCTTCAACGAAGGTTATGGAAAAAAAATCAAATAACTCTAGTTCTACAGTAGATTCTAGCTCAGGGAGAAACAAAACTACTGACATTTCCCCTGCCCCTTCCTTGAAAGGAAACATCACTAGTACAAGCTCGGAAAAGACCATTGCCAAAGCCATCAAAGCACCTACAAATAGTATGATTGCAGTAAGTGCCACATCAGGTCAGAGTTGGTGTGTAGCCATCAGCAGTATAACTGATTCAAGGTTGCAGACTACCCTGGATTATGCCTGTGGACTTGGAGGAGCAGACTGTGGAAAAATCCAGCAAGGAGGCTCTTGTTTTATTCCTGATAGTGTCTTTTCTCATGCTTCAAATGCTTTTAACAGTTACTACCAAAAGAATGGGATGGCACCAGGAACCTGTGATTTTGCAAGTACTGCAGTAATCACTACTACAGATCCAAGTAAGTGGCACTTTAACTATTTTCATCATTATTTTCTTTAGAATTTTCTTCCTGTAAGTAGGTAGAATTTTTAGGGGAACACTTTAAGTGGGTAGGTTCTGGAAATGGTATTTTCCAATGTGGTTTTGAACCTTTGACCATGTCAATGGCTCTTTCCTTGGTGCTGAAAAGCCCTGTAATTAGGATCAAATACAACATATGATAGCCCTAACAAATTTTTTTAATAATGAAAAAGTAATCCCTAAATGAAATTTTTAAAAACTCAAGGTGGAAAGGCAGTTAAGCGTCCGTGAAAAATGCTTTCTACATAATCTAGGAAGTTATTGATCTCACCACCTCGTATTCCATCTGTCGCAAGTATGAGTTAACTTTTCTGGAGTTGCTCTCGTTTTCCACCCTTATGATCAAGTTCAACATACTAGTGTGGATTGCTATCTCCACCGCTCCCTTCCTCAAGCTGCACTTCGTCCAACACTGCCCTCGACTAATGGCTTCTCTACTATTGAGCTTCTTTCCCTTGTATGATGGGCACCCTTAACAGGCATATCTAGAAGTGTATGTTTCTATCTCCATCAACTAGTTGAAAACAGAGCAAGATGTGGAACCTTCTTTAATTTGTATCAGACTAACAAATCTCCTTCTTCTTATGTATGTAAAATAGAGGGTTCCTCGGGCAAAGAAGGTCAGTCTATAGCATAGATATTATTATGCAAATAATTCACCTTCATATAAATTCATTGGAGTTGTCCTGAAGCATATGTGAAGTATACTTTGTGTGTTTGTGCATATATATATATATAGGATCTGATAGAGCTATTTAGGAAACCTTCTTTTGAAATCTAAAGGTTGTGCTATGAAATTTCCTTCGGTCTACCAGCATTTATAATGATGTGATGGTCTCTCTTTCCCATGAACCATGACTTAAAAAAACAATTCAAAGAAGTGTTACTCAAGCTTTCTCAAGTACACCGCCATGGGTTAATTACAAGAGTGACACAAGGTTACACCCTGTACAAAGTTCAAACAACCTTATGTTTTTTTAGACTGTTAAGCAAGGACTTTTGGATTTCAGTGAGTTTGTCCAGAATCCAGATAACCCGGGTCAGGTAGTTGATTGTGAATGTACCTTCATGTGCATGGAGTTATAATCTACTTTACTCATGGGGTATCTCTTATATGCCTGTTTCGATCTATTCACTTCTCTGTTCAAGCCAACTAGCCTTTAATGTTGTATTTGCATTGATATTGACACATGGAAAACAAAGAATAGTAGGTAAGTTTCCTCAGATGCATTTGACCAATATTTGATACTAGCTGACTATAGAATTTAAGTTTGTCTGAACAGTGATGCCAAAAGATAGAATGCTTGAAGAGAAGAAACAATGGAGTTATTTAACATGACTTGGTTTCATCAATGTGTTCATAAAGAGACTATTATACTCTAAACAGTAAAGGTACTGAGCAGAATTGCAAGATTGTTCCTTTGAGCATGGTTGTCTTGAGAATTTTTATATCGAATATTTGCTTGATATCATATGATTGATAGTGAATGAAGACAACATAGATCTTAATGATATATGATACTGTATTTTATGGTTGAATAGTGACAGTTCACTATAGTAGGCAGGTTGGAGCGGATGTGATAATGGTAGTAACAAAATCAGTGGTTGTAGACATTGATTTTAGTAGCAGTGGTAGCCATAAACAATGGGAGAAGTAGTAGCAATTTCAGCTAGAGTGGAAAAAGTTAGTGGGATAGGTGGTAGTGAGAGTGAACAACAATGGGCATCAATGAGAAATAGTGGCAGGAGTGGCAGAAGTGGATGTAATGTACAATTTGACCCCAATACAATCCTTCTTTTGGCTAAACATTTCGACCAATCTACTAGAAATATTATCTATCTTACAAATTGGAAAGTTTTCTTAGAGATATTTGAAGAAGTATAGCTAGAATGTCAAAATTACCCGTTTCTGGAAAGAATATTATTGATAAGGAATTAAAATAGACATTTCTACTAGTAAATCGATTATAAATTGGACAAATGCACTACTGCCTATTTACCATGGTGAGTTCTCCATAGAAGGATGACTTTTGTCTTTTGTAATTGAGATTTTATTCTCCCAAAACTAGAGACAGAGATATAGGTCAATTTCAAGAAAATCTGGGAAGAGATTCGAAGAAGGGATCTATAGAAATGACAGGTAGGATGGAATTGAATGACCTGCACCACCATCAGAAATAAGGCCAGCACCTTTGTGCCTTTTCATTTGTATGTTGTTTGGCATATTTTAAATTTTAATAGTATTTTGCTATGACAAACATAGTTTTATTTCCAATTCCAAATGATGAACAGAAGTCCTTTAAACAGTGATAAATGGAATGCTAACAAGCATGGAGTTAAATTTAAGCCCTAAGCTTTGCCGACCCAAAATCAAAATTAGGAGCACTTCAAATAACCGATCTGAGAGGTGGCATGTAGTTTCCACAAAGGCTTAAGATCTTTTTCTTTGTTTGTTATAAAAAATAAAAGAGAATTACTCTGTGGCTTCAATTTACAGTCATGAATACTTCAGTTTCACAGGTACGGGATGAAATTCTTTCCATTAGTCACCACAGAATGTATGCAGTTGTAAGTTGTGTTTTGACATGAATTCAGGCAAGTAACATTGAATCTGAAAACCCCGAATGGACGTAAACGTTAAAGATACAGAGTTTGTAGTATGATACAGAGTTTGGAATATCTAGGTTCTTTTGTCCTATGTAATGACATGGTATCTGAGCTCTCTCTGTCCAAGTCATATCACACTTTAAAAAAGGGACAAGTGGAGTGTATGGCAGCTGATTAAGATGATTTGAATTTTCAGAACATATAATCGAAGACAAAGATCTTAAAAGACTATGTAGCATTGTTCAGAATTCATGGATCCAAAATTTAGAAGATTGATGTGTGAATTTTCAGAAGTCTATATTCATTCTTGTTCGAAGACAGAGATCTTAAAAGACTATGTAGCATTGTTCAGAATTCACAACATTGTAGTCATAGTTTTCCTAAGGATATAGTTATGCTTAAGTAATGGTTTTGCAATCTTGGTTTAGCATAAAATTGTAGTAATATGACAAATATTCAGACTCATAAGCCTACTAGGGATTTATATATTTGTGGAGTTGATTGGAATTCATACTTTAGATTGCATGCACATGATTCAACCCCTTTCATGTTACTGACATCATGGGTGTCTTCTCTATCATGACTAGAAGATTGAATCTTTAGAGTTTCGATTTATGATTATAGTGAGACCTTTATTTAATACATATTTGAAGCTGGACCAAGGTGGCATCTGCTCAAGGAAAATATGAATCTAATCAATTATACTTGAGGAATCATCACACTGAAAGAGTAGTTTTCATTGACACATGGAAAGCAGAGAATAGTAGGTAAGTTTCCTCAGATGCATTTGACCAATATTTGATACTAGTTAACCAGAGAATTTAAGTTTGTCTAAACAGTGATGCCAAAAGATAGAATGCTTGAAGAGAAGCAACAATAGGTCTACACACAATGTCCTTTAACAATTTGATCCAAGACAGCTCCAGGTTTGCTCCAATAGTGTTGTTCAATAATCCTTTTCAAAGGCTGCACTGAAAAGGTTCAATTAATATTCCTCAAGGTATGCTCAAACCTTATGTTCTTTAAGTCTTCAACAGGGTTCTTTAGGGTCGCCAATTGATTGCTTAACAAAGTCTGAAAGTACTTCAGAGGCCCAATTCTATTCATAAGAGGAGATTACACCAAACCTAATTTATCCAAGCCCATCAAATCTGAGGTCTGCTATCTAAGCCCAACAAATCCAAGTTCTGTTATCTGAGCTACATGAATCTTAGATCCGAGCTACTCTAATGGTACTCTTGCTATAGGTGTATCGAGCTGCACTGGATATTTAGAAGATTGTCAACAGGAGACTGTTCTTCAAAGAATATAAGTTTGATGCGAGGACGAGTATAGGTCACAGTCCTAACTGTACATAGTCCGAGCCTCTAAATCCCAGTTTTTTCCACACAGAACTTACCCGAACAGTCATCTTTCCACAGGTGACTAGATCCAAGTTTCTTCAAAAGATTAGCCTAAGGTCTGTCCACTGTTGAGCTCCCATAGATGACTGATCACACTTGCAATTCAGTGCTGCTACAGGATCGAGCTGTAGTGAGGTCACGCTGAAAGAGTAGTTTTCATTGACACATGGAAAACAGAGAATAGTAGGTAAGTTTCCTCAGATGCATTTGACCAATATTTGATACTAGTTGACCAGAGAATTTAAGTTTGTCTGAACAGTGACGCTAAAAGATAGAATGCTTGAAGAGAAGAAACAATAGGTCTGCACACAATGTCCTTTAACAATTTGATCCAAGACAGCTCCAGGTCTGCTCCGACAATGTTGTTCAATAATCCTTCTCAAAGGCTGCACTGAAAAGGTTCAATTAATATTCCTCAAGGTATGCTCAAACCTTATGTTCTTCAAGTCTTCAACAGGGTTCTTTAGGGTCTCCAATTGATTTCTTAAAAAAGTCTGCAAGTACTTCAAAGGCCCAATTCTATTCACAAGAGGAGATTACACCAAACCTAATTTATCCAAGCCCAACAAATTTGAAGTATGCTATCCAAGCCCAACAAATCCAAGTTCTGTTATCTGAGCTACATGAATCTTAGATCTGAGCTACTCCAATGGTACTCTTGCTACAGGTGTACCGAGCTGCACTGGATATTTAGAAGACTGACAACAGGAGACTGTTCTTCAAAGAATATAAGTCTGATGAGAGGATGAGTATAGGTCACAATCCTAACTGTACATAGTCTAAGCCTCTAAATCCCAGTTCTGTCCACACAGAACTTACCCGAACATTCCTCTTTCCATAGGTGACTAGATCCAAGTTTCTTCAAAAGATTGGCCTAAGTTCTGTCCACTGTTGAGCTCCCATAGATGACTGATCACACCTACAATTCAGTGCTGCTACAGGATCGAGCTGTAGTGAGGTCATGAACTGCCGTTTCAAGGATGCTTAAATATGTCTTCAATAGTTCTCCAATGAAAAAACTCCAACAAATCTTCAATCAATGCTCCAAGCAATGCTTAAGAAGACTGCTTCTAGATTTGCTTCAAGGCTGGCCTAACGTCTACTACAAGAATATATTCAAACTGTCATCATCAAACTTTACTGTCCAAAGCTCCAACTGCTCTGTTGTTCAAGAGCATCAATTGATGCTTTTGCACTTATTTTTGTGAACAATACGTCAATATTCAAGCCACTGCAATCTGAGCTGAAGTCTTGTGACAGCTCACTAATCCTCCACAGGATGCTGTAGCATATATATCCGAGTGAGACTTCTCCACACAGATCTGAAGTTTAAGTCCAAGCAACCAAATGGCTATCCGAGCTCTTGTATCTAATTCGAATCTGGAAACCCAAACAAGTTTGAGATGCTGACCTTAATTCCGAAGTCTGAGCTTTATATCACGAGTTTCTGTGGGAGTTTATATCACTGTTTTGATCCAAGCATATGTCTTTATCACAGGTCCAAGAAGTATGGAAGCTCCTGAAGTTTTTGCAGCTCTCTGTACAGGTCTGAAGTCTTTTGCACGAGATTTACAAAATACTGTCCCTCCTCAACACAACTGTCACAAAGTTATTACAACCCCCTAACACATGTCCGAGTTCTCAGTCCTTTGATCAAGTCATAATCCGAGCCTTTGTTCCTATCATACTTTTGCTGTCCAAGTTGTTGTGTGAACTTAGTCTGAGCTGTCTAGAATCTGATCACTGTAATCAAGCACAGTCACTATAATATTCAAGAATCTGAGCCAAAATATCACTGAGAAACCCTGATCAAAAATGCCCTTGTCTCTTCCTTCTTTTGTTCACGAGTTGTGAACATTTTTTTCTCTTTTCTGTGTTGTTGACCGAGTTCCAAGGTGAGAAAATGAATCTCGGACTGTATATAAATAGGCTTCTTTGTAATGACAACCGAAAAGCCACATCCCTTTTTGGAGGCTGACATGAGTAGGCTAGCACAAGTTGGCTCAAGGATAGATTTATTTCCTTAACTTGAAAAATTCATATCTCCCAAACCACTTTGAGTTTCGGGCCAAGTAATAGCTCATTGGAAAGGAAAAATTATGCTCTAAAACATGGCATAGGTATCAAATTGAGTGGCTGCCTCTAAGATAGTAAAAACATTTTTTAATGTGACTGGTCATTAATTAGTACAGAATTTGAGGCAGGACATATAGGCTTCTTCATGGTTTTGGCTTCTTCATTGTTTAACACATTCATCATAGGATCATGGTAGGACATCAGCAATGTGTGTATTACATAGTGGTGCAGTGATATATTATAGGCGGTATCATTAGGAAGGTCTCTTTCAATCATCAATCATGTCATCATTTAGTCTTCCAATCTTCATCAAAAACCATCATTAAGTGTGGTCATGCAAGAGTATAACATCATCACAAGTATGGCTTCATTAAGTATAGTTCTTCACATCATGGGCTTGTACTTAGGGACTAGATCACCAATCAGAGACTTGGCAACTTCTTAGGGCAAGACATCATTATCCGGAACCAGGCATCTCAAGAATATTGACATCTCAGTCACAACCATATTGACATCAATGACAATCTTGATTAACAGTTTCACCTTAATAAGACACTAGTTTGAGTACATGAGGTTGTAGTTGGATTTTTGAACAAGAAGCTTTCAAAAGGAAGAGGGTCTAGACTTATGATTGAACACCTTATTTGGTGCAAACATATTCATAAAGATTGATCAATTGATTTTTCATCATCATATAGATCAATTTATATGTCATTTTATAGACATGCACATAATCAATCTTCCAAAAACATGGTTGATCTTTGTATGTCTTAGACCATTAAATTCCACAAATCATAGTGAGATGTGCTTGAGTGTGGATTGAGTAATCACATTGTGGGAATACTAATATGCATCTCTTATGTATATCAAAAGAAGAAAAGTGAATTGTAGAATGCATGTGGAGTCATAAGAGAGGCATCATGTCATTATGTTAAGGATATAAATATAAAGGGGTGTAAGAAATGTTAATGAAAAAACAGATACCTACAATATCTAGTGAAAGTAGGGGTTTTTTAAATTGGGAAAATGCAATGGGTTAGTATTGGTAGGGGGTTAAATAAAGTGATTTTTAGATGTATTTTCCAATATGTAGTCAAATTAAGGGTATTGTTTAGTATGCCACGAACGCACGTGCTATGCCATAGGTTAATTGAGTGATGCCCCTGTGGGACGACAATGACGGATCCCTTTTTCTTCTCCTTCTGTACTTGGCTCGCAATAAGCGATACTTCCCTGAGGCACCATGCAGATTGTGCGTAATTGGTAGAGAATATGGGGATGAGGATGCGACTCCCCTCAATTGCTCGGTGTAAAGCTTCCCAGATGTCTTCTCCCCCATGGAGATGGTGGGTGTCAAGGAATACGCGGAAACCTTGGGCAGTGAGGGCGTAGTTGACATGATCGACAAACCAGCCCCTTCTTCACATCGCGCCCTCGGAATCTCAGAAATACATCGTATCGTCTGTATCTCTTCTTGAAACAGCAAAGCAGGAGATGGATGACCACCATTGCAATTGACACAACAAAGGTGGGAATGGATGGGCAAATGGAGGAGGAGCAAAGTAGGAGATGGATTCCCGCCATTGCAATTGCATTTGAAGCAGCAAATTTGAGAATGGATGGGCTGGACGAGCATTAAACCACGCACACCACGCACTCACAAAGACATCGCGTAGTCTAAAAAGGCTGTGTTTTTACCCAGAATTCAGTAATGATTTTCAGAAAATTCCGTAAAAATTTGTTCAGAATCTTGTTTACAGTTGTTAAACTTTAACATTTTAAGTGCCCTAAAGGTTTTTGATAGTGCTGAATCCATTTCCAGCATAAAAAATGGAATCTAAACACTCCAAGCACATGATTTTTCAAGTTTTAGTTGACCGGATTCAGGGAATTTTCTGCCGTCCGGGCTATTTCACGGGTTCGATAGACAACTTCCAAAAACATAAAACAGTTGAGATATTTAAAGAAAAAAAGAGGCTACACCGGAGGATGGTAAGCAACACATATTTTCCAGGCTATTAAATGCGAATGTGCATATTGTCCACGGCAAGTCTTATTTCCACTGCCATAGGCCCATAAATGAGCCCAAGCAGGAAATCCCCACCATCAACTTAAAGCTGTAGATCATCGTGCCACAGCCATTTCCTGTCTGAACGCATTTATGAGCGTATAGCAGTGGAAATAAGGCTCGCCTACTGTCCACCAACATAGTGAATTAGTGGATAATTTAGATGTCTACGGCATCGGTTGAAAAGAGCACATATTATATCATATGGGACCGCAGGTTGCGCTCTTTGTTGTACATATTTAAAAATATTATATTTAATACAATGAGGTTTAGTGAATTAGTGGATAACGCAGATGTCTACGGCATCGGTTGAAAAGAGCACATATTATATCAGATGGGACCGCAGATTGTACTCGTTGTTGTACATATTTAAAAATATTATATTTAATACAATGAGGTTTAGTGAATTAGTGGATAACGCAGATGCCTACGGCATCGGTTGAAAAGAGCACATATTATATCATATGGGACCGCAGGTTGTGCTCGTTGTTGTACATATTTAAAAATATCATATTTAATACAATGCTGCGCAAGCTGTGGAAACTTTATGTTTAAATATCTTATCCAGCTCAAACTTTTATGTTATAGGACACAATGTCGCTAACTAGCCAGAAGAATCAGAATTTCATTATAATACAATGTTGCGCTATATGCTCTATATTTAAATATGATAGAAAATGTAGCGCGAGGTGACTGCTGCATTAGGTGCAAAAGTCTATTTTTTTAAAATTAAAAAGAAAAAAAACCCACACACTAAAAAAACAAAAACCAACCATTTTTTTGGGTCTTTTGTTTGAAAAGAAAAAACCAACCTACTTTATAAAGAAAAAACAAACAAACTTTTATATTAATAATAGGCTATAGGCTGTGTACATATAACATACTATTTCCAGAGAATAGACTTTATACACAAGTCTGTATTTATACATAATACCATGTGGTGAGAAGAAAAAATATTTAAATATGATTTTTAATACAATGTTGAGTTATCGGGCTTGGAATTTGGATTTTTTTTTTGTTTTTAATTTTTGTTTTTGTTTTTTTTTTTTTTTTTTGATATTTTGGATTTTTATTTGACTATCATGAAATGTTATGTTTAAAATTTTGATGTTTCGATAATAATTTAATTTTTATAAATAAAATTTTGATAAAAAAATATTTAAAAATACAAAAAAAATGACCATAACACAAAAATCACTTTTTGAACCCTGAATATTGTTATTTCTCTATAATTAATAATGATAACGTATTTTCTATTTTGAAATATATATATTTTTATATCAAATTTTCTCAACACTCAAATTAACAATAAAATTAAAATTAAATTTAATTGCCAAAGGTTAAAAGTACTTGATTGCAAGTCTTGGTCAAAAAAATTATACATGGTCTCTCATTGACAATATCATGCAATGAGACCTACTTTGTCAATATTATTATAATTTTAAACTTAAAATAAATAAATAGAATGATTAGTTGATGTTAAATTAAAAACAACTTTGACCGAGAGTAGAGAAGTAAAACAACTCTACATGATAGAATGATGTTGTGGGTTGTCTTAGGTAAAGAATGATACTAGTTCACTTTAGACTACAATATGTCATAAATCACAGTAGAGACACAAAATCTTTATATTATATAATGATTTGTTATAGATCAAATGTTGTTGACGTCTTTAAAAATATGATAAGTATTGTCTTCACCAAAAGATAGGATAACAATATATAGCTTACTAAGCATGTCATACGAGCCAACACATTATTGTATTACCATTCTTAGTTTTCCATATAGGGAAGTAGCCTAAAGAGAAAAAATAACAAACATTTTTTTTGGGATTTAGGTTGAACCTAGGTTGGAGTCACTTAGCCTATTGGATGGAAGGGTTAACTACCCACTTGTAGGATTATATCATCAAGAGCTTGGAACACCCATTGAGATAGTTCAAAAGTATCTTTCATCCTCACCCCTCCTTATGAGAGACCTAGTGAAAACTAAACCTCACCAAAAACAACCAATCTAATAATAAAAAAAAAATTATTCCAAACAATAACCCCCTCCCAATCATGATCATGAAGCAAAAAATAAAAATTAGATTATTACTTGCCACAAATTTCTAGAAGCCCTATTTAGAAAATAGTTTCCACCCCTAAAAATTTGAATGTCCATACTTAATAACTTTTTCCATTAAAATTTTCCATTAACTGGGGCTACTTAGATTGGGTTAGGTAGAAACACTTACACCTTATCTACATCTTCACTTTGTTTGGGTGTTTTTTGTCAATTTTTCCCAAAATTGATAAGGATTTTTAAGAATTATAAGTTCAAGTTATTTGCCTTAAAAGTTTTATAAAATGTTGAATTCATTAATGCATTTAAAAATACATTTTAAACAATAAAAAATCATAATTTTACTTAAAATTATATAACCTTGTTCAAATAAAAAATAAATAAATATTTAATTCATTAATTAAATTAAGTCTAAATTATATTAATAACCCTAAATTATATTAATTATATTGATGTAGCCACCATTCACCTTTTGGTTTAAAAAGAAACTTCTAAAAATGACATTCCTCTTCCTTTGGAGATTTGCAACTAGCTTCTTATGGGGCCAATCACACCGTCAATGTTGTCTAGGCTTGAACAATCTAACTCTTTCTTAATGTTATTTCCCGTTATGGAAAGAGAAGAATTTCTCGCTCCTATCCAATGTTGTCATGGTTTCAACAGTCTCTTTCGAAGAATTTCTCACTCCTATTTTGGGAGTTTGTCAAGTTAAGTTTTAAATATTTGCTTTATTCGACTTCTTTATCCGTATCACATAAAATGTAATATTGATTATCATTTATTATAAGTTCCATTTTGATTTTTATTAAATAATTTTTATTTAAATACACAAAAATCCATTTAGTGTAAAATTTATTCTCTCTCCTATTAAATGTTGTCTTGGCTTCAACAGTCTCTTTCTTTATGTTCATTCCACTCGTGGAAAGAGAAGAATTTCTCACTCCTATTTTGGGAGTTTGTAGACTTAAGTTCTAAATATTTGTTTAACTCGGTTTCTTTACCTGTGTCATATAAAATGTGATATTGATTATCATTTTATTATAAGTTTCATTGTGATTTTTATTAGGAAATTCTTATTAGTCTCCGTCGCTGCAGCTAGGACTATAGTAATTGAAATGGAGGACTTAGCATTACTTTAACCTGCTTAGCATTATGACTATGACAAATAACCAATGCCTTTATTTTATATTCGAAGGAATATTCTCTGTCAACCAATGAAACATTTTATCATCTTATTGGCCTCATATCGAGGCGATAAGAATATATTTCATAAATTCTGCATCTTAGTCAATATCATTTCAAACAACTCGGAACTAATGCTAGCATTAGTCCCTAATATTAAATTTTATATGCAAGTAGTGTTACTTACCTACCTTTCACTTCTATCTCACTTTGTATGTTGACCACGTGTTAGTAACTCTTTATGTTAACCACGCGGAGGTGTCAGTTTTTTTTAGTAGCAGATTCTGCTCTTATCTTGGTACAAGGAGTAGATACAAGGTTGTGTCAACCCAATTCGAAGAAGGTTACAACGTTGCAACGCCCCTGTCTAGTTCTGGTTTTGAGCTCATTTTGCTCTTATCTTGGTAGAAGGAGTAGATACAAGGTAGTGTAAACCCAATTCGAAGAAGGTTACAACGTTGCAACGCCCCTATCTGGTTCTGGCTTTGAGCTGATAATGGTTACTTACCTTAGGATGTGCTTTACCAATTATTTACTGATTATTATATTTTTGTGTTGCAAATTTACTGATTATTATATTTTTGTGTTGTAGGTGCTTGGCGTATTCCAAACCCTCCTGTATAGGTAACAAATACCCTCATGTATAGGTAACTTTCATGGTATATCGCACTAAAATTTTAAACTGATTATTATCTTTTTGTGTTGCAGGTGCTTGGCATATTCCAAACCCTCCTGTACAGGTAACTTTAATGGTATACCGCACTAATATTTTAATGGTTGAATACAATGCATGTTAATGTATTATCACTTTCAGTTGTTACAGTAAGTTTTGATATTATGTTAGCAAGGTCCACTAATGATTCTTCAATAATAATGAGATGTCATCGTTTTATGTTCAGGGTTTCATTACCACTAGGGTTCTGTAATAGTTAATAGTTATCTTATTTGTTTTCATTCAAAACTCTGATTAAGTTTTATGAACCCCATACTCAGATTTTGCCCGCCCACCCTTGATCTAAGTTCCACACAAGTATTCGATAATCTAATTACCACATAGGTATTCAATAGGTGTACACGCACAAAGTGTTAGGATATTCCGACACATAGGAAATAGTTAAGAATAACTTAGTCTAGTGTAGAGTTAGGTAAAGTGTGTTTCTTTACCATGTGCATTTGTAACTTATAATCCGATGGTCATGATTTGTAGTGATCCGATGATTATCTCTCTCCTCGATATTAACAACACTTGATCCGTGGCTTAACACCCGATTGGTCCATGATATCTATTTAAAGAGCATGGAGGGTCATTTTTCCGGTAGCCGTTTATGAGAGAAACTTATGTAACTTTTCCTTTTATATTAATAAATTTCCTAAAGTGGCCGCGTTGGCTCAGGCCATGGAATCTTTCCCTCTTTAAGGGTTTTAACCACGTGATTATACTGGTGTACTGATTTGTGATCTGTTTGTGAGTGGTGACCTTTGGTTCTTTATCTACATAACTTACCCTGTAAATTCCTACCTGGTATCAGATCTATTTTGAGGGCCGCATCTGTTGTTGATCAAGATCCGAAGTTGGTTTGACTGCATGCGACTATCGTTTTATAGATCTACTATTTCTAAACATTTTCGGGCTTGGAGAACTACTCTGTTGTGTCCGGAGCATCTGTTACAGTAAGGAACGCCTTTCATTTCATGCGAAAAGGTTTTCGGTTGCCCAAGTTATGCCAGTTTAGATCTGGAGGTATAAAGTATCTGTTTTATAGTTTTTATTTGTTAAAAGTTCTGTTTATTTCTTATTTTGGTTCCCTCTGTTTATTTTGGTTTGAGTTTTTATTTATTTTCCGTATCTATACCCTCTGCTCTGTGTATGCTCTTTGTTGTGCACTGTGTGCGATCTCGGAAAATCAGAAACAGGAGAAAGGGATTTGTTTTTGTTATGTATGCTCTTTCCCCACGTCTTTGTATGATCTTGGGAAATCAGAAATAGTGAAAAAATATATAGTTGCCGATAATAATAACCGAAAATCTAACAATCTGTCGTTTTTTTCATGGATTTTTCTGTTTTTTTTGTGCAGGAAAAGGCACGCACACTGAAGAGTTGAAAAAAAAAAACCCTTCCTCCTTTCAAACATTTACAGAATTCTTTTACTATCTCACTTGGTGAGGAGTTAGTTTATGAGAATAGATGTCTTGGGTTCAAGCCTCTCTCTCAAACCAAACAAGGTTCCTAAGCAATTTCAGCTGCAAACTGAAAAAGCAACTCACCAAAATGATAAGGCAAATAAAAACAAAGGGAAGAAGATAGATAGACATTGCAACTTTTGCAATTGTGATGGCCATATAGAGTCCAAATGTTTTAAGAATATGGAAGCCTTAGAAGTAGCAATGAAGAAGCACAACATCAATTTGGAGCACTCTTCACCTTCATCTTTAGGAATGGAACTTTCTGCTTGTGGTTGTCAAGCATCAAGATTTGGTTGTGCATTAAATGTATCTTCCTCTTCTTATTCTCATGAGTGGCTCATTGATTCTAGAGCTTCTTATCACATGGCCAAAAATAAAGCCATGTTTTCTTCTTTAAATGATTGTAACACCAAAAATATTTATGTTGGTGATGATAGATCTCTTAGTGTTGTAGGATTTGGAACCATTAATCTTGATAATGGTTAGTTTAATGATGTAATATGTGTTCCTACCTTCTCATGCAACCTTCTCTCTATTTATTAGATAGCTCATTTAGGTGAAGGGAAAATAGTAGAATTCTCACCTCATGATGTTGTAATCAAGGACCTCAAAGATCCTAAACATATTTTAGCTACTGGAATTGTTGATGATTCCACAAGGTTGTATAATTTTGACAGCTTTGGGTCATCATGTCTTCCCTCCATTTTTTTTGCTCATAATGATGAAGTGAGCAAAATTTGGCATGAGCGATTTGGTCACTTAAACTATCGCTCTCTTCAAACTCTATGTAAGGAAAATATGGTGACGGGTCTTCCTATGGTACCTTGCCAAGATGGTGTTTGCTTCGGATGTGTACTCGAAGAACATCATCAGGATAGTTTTTCCAAACGTGCCTCTTGGCACGCTTCAGCCCCTTTGCAGCTTGTGCATAGTGATTTATGTGGTCCACTTCCTATTGTTTCTTTCTCTGGTTGCAAGTACTTCTTAACTTTCATTGATGATTTTTCCAGACACACTTGGGTATACTTATTAAAACTCAAGAGTGAAGTTTTTAGCATGTTCTTGGCCTTTAAGGCCCTTGTTGAGAAATAATCTAGACATCAAATTCTTAAGCTAAGATCAGACAATGGAGGAGAATATGTTAACAACAAATTTATCAACTTTTGCACTGAGCATGACATTCAATTGCAACATACCGTTCCATATACTCCACAGCAAAATTTTGTAGCTGAAAGGAAGAATCACACTTTAAAATAAATGGCTAATTGTATGCTTCAATCTAAAGGACTTGGTCTCAATTTTTGATTAGGTGATCATGTCCTAAGTGAAGAAAATGCTCAAAATTGGAATTGCTCAGAATTGATTGAAACCAGAATGACAGGATAGGCCTCATCGATACGATCATGTAGCCGCGAACAACACTCAAATCCGACAATGTATGTAAAAGTTATTCAAGTTTGAAAATTCACAATTTCATGCAAAAGTCCAGTTTGACTTGGGTTGACTTGGATTAAAAAAAATAATATTCCACAGAATATTTGGAGAATATTCCACATAATATGCCAGGGAATATTCCTTCATCATCCAATCACAGATCGACATTTGTCAACTGTGGATTACACAGTGGATATACAATGGGATTTAGTGGCCAATCAAGGGGTGCCACGTGGCAAGCCCGGAGGCTGCCACGTGGCCCCAAGACTATAGATTTTATAGTGGAAAAAATTATTGGCATTGGAAGGAATCGACCCCAGGTCGGGTGGCCGCCAGCCCACAGGCCTGACCGACTCGCCCACACATTAGTTCTTAACAACCTATGGTCTTATCGCATATTTGAAGTTGATTTAAGTTATGGTTTGGGCGGAAAGGGGGCCAACCCCCTATTCATAGGACCAAAGGCATGGAACCATAGTTCTTACCCACCGGCGGATAACATCAAACCTAACGGTTATGCTATGCGGTTGTTCACATGGATATGCGGTGGGAGTTATGTATGGCATTTTAATGCCACAGTTTTGTTAACCGTTGGCCCAAACGTTGCCGCCAGCGGTGGGGTAGTCAGTCCATGTGACCACTACCCACCAAACATTTATTGCCACCCAAAACCGCATGGCCAAAACTAGAGTGGAGTCTGCCTTTTTAGGCGCTTATGCCATTAGTAGCGGAGCTAATTTCAGTTACTCCAAGTTTGGTGGAGTTTCCTTAGGCCAACTTGGACAAAACTTCAGTTGGGCATAACTTTCACATTACTGAACCTTTTGGAGCGATTTTTTTTTTGATTTCGAGTATTCTCAGCATTATGGAGCCATTGGAATTGGTTGCAAAGCCATCAAAGGTGTCTTTCAGCTATTTTTACTTCAGAGAAGCTTAGGGACCCATTAGGGCCTTGAGGGAAACAGAGTTGCATTGGACTACACTTCACTATTTCAGGTGAAATCAGAGTCATTCTTAGCTTCTTTCTGTGTTTTGAATTCATTTTCACAGCTGGTTTGGTCTGTTTATGCCTTTCTCAATGTATTACCAATTTGAGCATCATAATATATCAAAGACATGCCCATTGGGAGCCTTGGACCTGACAGATGTAGCCCAGGAGGGGTGAACTACCTCATCATGTTGCTGTGTGTTTATGGTGAAGTTATTCTGTTGTGTTATTCAGATTAAAGTTGTTAAATAGTAAATTGAAACAACACGCCCTCACACCAAAGTTAATAAACAGTTAAAAAAAACATTTTGTTTCACTTGTAAGACTACCCAAACACTTTGCACACTTAATTTAATGGAAATGAATACTTTGAACAACAAAACAAATACTTTCATTTTCAAATCAATTTTTGGGCAGAAGCCATGAATTGTGAAAATTACATAGTAAATCACATTCCTACTAAGGTTTTAAGGAATATTACTTCATAAGAAGCTTGGAGCTCAATCAAACCAGATGTAAGTCACTTTCGTGTTTTTGGAAGTGATGCTTGGGCCCATATTCCAGATGCGAAACATAAAGCCTTAGAACCTAAGAGTGAAAAATGCATTTTTGTTGGATATTCTGAAGATGTCAAAGGATATAGAATTCTTCAACCAAAATCCAAAAATATGATCATTAAAAGAGATGTAAAATTTGATGAAAATATATTGGCCTGCGAGCCTAGTTTGGCGGGTGTGCCACCTTTGGCTTGCAAGTCTGATTCGACATATGTGCCACCTCTCTCTCTCTCTTCTATTTTTAATAGCATTCCTTCTAGTTCAGGTGATGACAACGAGGATGAAAATCCTCCTCCACCTCTTGAAATTGTTCCGTTTTACTCCACCGCTTCCAAGATGGGTCCGCTCTACTCGGGATGCAGCAGGTTCTCTTGCAGGTGACCCCGCCGATCGACGACATATACGTTCTTAGTTCGAAAGAGCCTCTTCCTTATTGGCTCAAGTTCCAGAAAATCTTGATCCAGAAAAATTTGAAGAAGCCTCCGGTCATCCAGCTTGGGATGAAGCTATGAATGAAGAATATCGTTCCTTATTGGCGAATGATACTTGGGATCTTGTTCCAATTCCAAAAGGAAGAAAACTTGTCAGATGCAGATGGTTTTACAAAACAAAGTTTGGAACAGATGGAAAAGTGGATAGACATAAAGCTTGTCTTGTCGCTAAAGGATTTTCACAAGTTGAAGGCATTGAATATACTAAAACCTTCTCCCCTATTGACAAAATGAATTCTATCCACCTTGTTCTTTCCCTTTTTGCCTCCGTTAAATGGGAAGTCCATCAGATGGATGTTAAATCCACCTTCTTACATGGAGATTTACATGAAGAAATCTACAAGAAATCTACATGGAACAACCCCCTGGCTTTATCCAAAATGTCTCTAGCCTTGTTTTTCTCCTTACGAAGCCTCTTTATGGTCTCAAACAAGCTCCTCGGGCTTGGTATGCCAAAATGGATAGATTTCTATTAGACAATGGCTTTTCTAGATGTCATCCTGACAACACTGTCTACACCAAGAAAGTGGGTAAGTCCTTCACCATCCTTGTTCTTTATGTTGATTATCTTATCCTTACTGGTAGTGATCCAAACCATATAAACCATGTGAAGTCTATCATCAAAAATAAGTTTGAAATGACAGACTACTCCTTGGCTGGAGTCAATCTTTCAGTCACTTGTACTACTCCTGAAGTTGATGCTACCTTATACTGTCAACTTGTTGGTAAAATTTTGTATCTAACCCATACTCGTCTTGACCTTTCCTTTGCCATTGGTCTTGTCGCTCGGTTTATGCACCAACCCCATGAAAGTCACTGGAAAGCAGCTAAAAGAATACTTCGATATATTCGAGGTACAGTTCAGTTCAGGATTCATTACAGTGCATGAGCATCTCCATTGTTGATTGGTTTCACTGATTTTGATTGGGCTGGTGACCCTGAGTAAGTATACTGTAGGATATGTATTCACTATTGGTTCAGGACCTATTACTTGGTCTTGTAAAAAACAAAGTGCCATCTCTCTTTCTTCAGCAGAAGCAGAGTATCATGGTGCAGTTGAAGCTAGCAAGGAAGCCATGTGGCTTCGTTAGATCCTGTCTGAATTTGTTCTTCATCAGTAGCATTCAACTACACTTTGGTGTGATAATCAGAGTGCCATTCAACTATGTAAAGATCCAGTTCAACATCAGCGTATGAAACACATTGAATTCCACATACACTTCATCAGAAAGCTCATTCATGATCGTTTTCTTGAAGTGCAGTACTGTCCAACCAATGATCAAGTAGCCGATATCTTTATGAAGGCCCTCACAGAAGTGAAGTTTACCAAAATTCGATCCATGCTTGGAGTTCAGGAAAGTTGTCATTAAGGGGGGATAGGCTCTAATGCCTCCTTCCTTCTCCTATTGTGTCACTTTTGTAAATCCTTCAATCCTATCCCAATTTGTTCTTAAGGGGGGATATTAGGATATTTCGACACATAGGAAATAGGCTCCTTTTGTGTCACCTTTGTAAACTCAACTTTCATTCTGTTGTCTTGCAATGATGTAAGGATATTCTAACACATAATATTACATTGTCTGTCTAGTGTAGAGTTAGGTAAAGTGTGTTTCTTTACCATGTACATTTGTAACTTATAATATGAAGGTCACAATTTGTAGTGATTTGAAGGTTATCTCTCTCCTCAATATTAACGACACTTGATCCGTGGCTTAACACCCGATTGGTCCATGATCTCTATTTAAAGAGCATGGAGGGTCATTTGTCCGGTAACTGTTTATGAGATAAAATTATGTAACTTTTCTTTTTATATTAATAAATTGCATGAAGTGGCTGCGTTAGCTCAAGCCGTGGACTGTTTCCCTCATTCCATGGCCTGAGCCAACACGGCCACTTCATGCAATTTATTAATATAAAAATAAAAGTTACACAAGTTTATCTCATAAACGGTTACCCGACAAATGACCCTCCATGCTCTTTAAATAGAGATCATGGACCAATCAGGTGTTAAGCCACAGATCAAGTGTCGTTAATACCGAGGAGAGAGATAACCGTTGGATCACTACAAATCGTGACCGTCAGATTATAAGTTACAAATATACATGGTAAAGAAACACACTTTACCTAACTCTACACTAGACTAAGTTATTCTTAACTATTTCCTATGTGTTAGAATATCCTAACACAAAGTCAATATCATTTCCCCTCCTTGAGAATGTGCCTTCTAATATATATAGCGCAGTACTTATAGCCAGATTAAGATTGTCCTAAAGAGCATAACTGCAGCTAGAGCTCTGGTTGAAAAGGCTTCCATCTTTCCTAACCTTTACAATAGTATGGAAAAAAGACTAGTCAAAGTCCTTTGGTGGAATTACGTGGCCTTATGATTCAAACAATTAGGGAGAAATTCATTGGGATTTTTCTAGCTTTGCACATTCTTGGTTTGGTGAATCGTTACAAAATATCAATAATTTAAAGATAGACACTAAAATTAAACCTTAACCTTTTTTAAATCATACTTTCTGGTTTTCTTTCATTTTTACCTAACATTATCTATCTTACTTAACATTATCTGTTTGTGCGTCATGCATGTAGGGAACATAAATAAAATTCTGAAATACTTATCTTTTTTCAACTGAAGTATCAGACTTCAAGGGTGAGAGCCAACAACAACAACTGTCGAGAGCTACTAACCTTCATGCACACGAACTTTTCTAACTAAAAAATCGAATTGCCATATAATAATTACAAATTTTAGCTTAAAATCACAAATTCTTAATTACAAATTTTAGCTTAAAATCACAAATGCCCAAAACAAAATATTGGCAATTCAAGCATGGGCCTTAAAATATCCATGGTTTCATCCCTCAGGTTAATTAGTTGCTCTCCTGAAAGACAATCTGACATCTATTTGATACATAATGAGCTTAATGAACTCACATTTGTCCTAAAAATGATGATCAATGTAACATGAACAACCTTTGAAAAAACAGATTTAGGAAAACTTCATTTTTTAATACTACATTATAGTCGTTCACATTCCTTGTAGCTATTGCATCACTCAAATTTTTGGCCTTCACATTCTTGTCAATATGCTAATAGCCATCATTGTCAACCTCCATTAACCCCAACTTCCAAACCACTTATTGGATAGCATTTTCATCGATTGCCTCAATAGCAGGGAAGATGACCGTCTCAAATCTGATCTAGTCATTTTTGCATTTGTCTTGGACAAGGATTCAGATACATGACATCCACTGTTGTTAGTAATTAACTAGAAAGAAACGGTGAGCTATGCCCTATCACTTGTCTTGAAAATACAGTGTTTCTGAGTCATTTCAACATCAAATCTGCTTCTGTACCTACATGATCCATCTTCAACATGCATGGACCAATATTGTAACCCTGTAGCCCACTTGGAAGGTCGAGTTATCACTCCTCCAAGCGAGCACCAATTCGATGTCAATCCACTAGCAATCCACTAGCAATGGATTATTCAGAGCCTGAAGGAGTCTGGCTCTCAGAATTAAGTGGCTCTCATGGCTGGCTCGATGACATTAGGAGGGCGGGGATGTACCAGCTACCAGGTTGACTGCGCCTTTCTAAATCCAACTTTGTTGTAGAGATTTTTTATTAAAATAAAACTTATCAAGCAGCTCAGACAAATGTAATACATGCGATGAAGTCACAACTGCACAATTGGCATGCTGCATGATCCACCCTTGCCACAAGTAAGTAATTATACGCTTAGTTCTTCCTTAGGCACCGCATGTTTCTAAGTTTATATAATAGGATTCATATTGTATACCACTTTTCACTTGAACTAAGATATTCAAAGCTTATTCCATCTAAATTCATCATCCCGTCTACGTCATCATAATGAGCTCGAGGTGTGCATATCAGAGTGCATGGCATATGGCCTGATCATGTTGTGAATAAGACTGATATATGTTGCCACGTAATACGTAAACCTAGCATATGACCACTAGTTTCTAGCATATGGCCTGATCTTACTTTCCTGATCATGTCAGCAGGGTCTAGTTGCCCTTGTTTAAATACACAAAACTTGATCTAGTGTAAAATTTGTATATTGTCTTAAGTAATAATAATATAGATGGGCCTCTACCACTATAAATCTCCCGGATATCCTGCGCATTACTCAGAACTTTAAACTCTTCGTGGAACAGGAGTAGATGGATGAACTCAATACCCCGGTCACCATGGGAGAACTGGAGGGTGTTTTGAAATGGTTCAAGCGGGACAAAAGCCTGGGACCTGATGGTTGGCCCATTGAGTTTTTAATCCACTTCTTCGATCTCATATCAGCGGACCTTCTGGCCATGATAGAAGATAACAGGGTGCGGGGTAGGATTTTTGATGGATTTAACACCACTTTTATTGCACTGATTCCTAAATCAGACAAACCAAACAACTTCAATGATTTCAGGCCCATTTCACTGTGTAACTGTATCTACAAGATCATTTCCAAAATTATTGCAAACCGCATTAAACCTTTCCTGTCCGAGCATATTGAAAAGGAACAATTTTCTTTTCTGAAACATAGGAAAATTCATGAGGCCATTGATACAGCCCAGGAGGCCCTTCACTCTATTAAATCTCTCCGACTGAAATCGACTATCCTCAAGATTGATCTCACTAAAGAATTTGACCAAGTTGACTGGAGTTACCTTCACCTCATCCTCATCCATGCTGGATTTCCTCATACCTTCATCAACTGGATTATGGGATGCATTCGTCACGCTACCTTCAACATATTGATCAATGGTACTGCTACTGATTTCTTCCATGCGGGGCGGGGACTCCGCCAGGGCTGCCCCCTTTCTCCACTACTATTTGTTCTTGTTATGGAGGGACTATCAGAGCTTATTAACAATGCTAAAGAAAGAGGATTACTACAGGGGCTCCGGATCGTTGATAATTTATACCTCACTCACCTTTTATTTGTAGATGATGTTCTTATATTCCTAAATGGCACTAGGCAAGACTCTGTTCATTTTGACCTGCTCCTGAAATGGTTTTGCAGGGCTACCGGTATGGCACCGAATAGCACTAAATCCTCTATCATCATGACAGGCTGCTCGAGACAGGAACAAGACACCTCTAGGAACCTATTTGAGTTTGTTTGCATTGACATCAATGGCGGCCTCAAATATTTGGGGTATCACATCAAACCAAATGATTATAAGATTAAGGACTGGAACTGGATCATAGAAAAAATTGAGCGCAGAATAAACGTCTGGTATAACCGATGGTTAACCAGGGCGGGTAGACTAATACTCATAAAGTCTATTCTGGAGGCCATTCCGGTCTATTGGATGACCCTGGCCTGGATTTCGATTGGTATTACCAATCGGATAAAATGCATCTACAGACAATTTCTTTGGCGCAACCAAGGTAAGACATCCACGTTTGCCTGGATAGCATGGGATCGTATCAGTTTGCCCAAACAATGGGGTGGCTGGGGGTTAAAGGATCTCCACCTATTTGCTCGCGCCCTTGCGGCTAAGATGGGCTGGCACATTATTACAGGACAGAGCCTATGGAAGGAGGTCATGGTCGCTAAATATATCTCGCCCCAAAGTCCTCTGGATTTGATCCGTGGCTGCATCACTCTGAACTCGGGGGCATCAATCATATGGAAGGCTATCACTAGGGCAGCTCACATTCTCCAGAGTGGTCTTTCGTGGCTGATTGGTTCGAGAACTGAGGTACGCATTGGCACTGACTCCTGGTCGGGGAGTGGGGAATATCACAAACTTTCGGCGTTTATCATTGAACACCTTGCCCACAGAAATATCATTTATCTGGCACAGATTGTGGATTGGGCACATACCTCTTGGCGTGAACAAGCCTGGCTATAGGCGGGTGACCTGGGGATCCCCCAGGAGGGCACACGAATCTGGGAAAAATTTCTCTGGGCACTGAAAGCTACCAACATTCGCATCACAGACCAAGATGACAACTTGATTTGGGCTATTTCAAGAAATGGGTATTATACTCCAAAGCTGGGCTACCTCGAACTTATCAAGCACAGGGAACCCCCTATCAAGGACTGGTGGTGGAGAACAATATGGAAATTGAAATCCCCGCATAAACACAGACTTCTGTTCTGGTGCATGCTTAGAGACTGTATTCCTACCACGGATTTCCTTCATAGAAGAGCCTTCCACGGGGCTTCTAGATGCTGTTACTGTCTAAATGACAGGGAGAACGCTCTCCATTTATTCCTGCAATGCCGCATCATACTTAACATTTGGTCCAGGGTCATTACAGAATTGGGGTGCAGATTTAATTGGCAGGGTGACTCATTATCAGAGGCCTGGACTCATTGGTGGCAACACTCTGCACACAGTCCAAAATTACGCAACCTCCCTCTTATCGTGACTTGGGAAATATGGATAGGACGAAACAAACAGATATTCAATGATATTCCTATCAACTGTAATAGGATAAGCGCAACCTCTCTTGCCACTTATTTGCTCATTCCCGAGGACAGCTGTTGCAGCATGCCTTCACATGAGACCCCAGAAAATATTGATCACAGCCGAGCGTGGGCATACTTTGATGGTGCGTCCAACGCCCAAGGGTGTGGGGGGGGCGCCATTCTTTATATGAATGAACAACACTACTACAACAGCAGAATGGGGTTAGGTCCAGGTACCAACAACTACGCCGAACTGCAGAGCCTCAGACTTCTTCTCACCTTTGCTCGGGACATTCACTACGACTCCATCCAGATCTTTGGTGATTCTCAACTTGTGACCAATTGGTTCAACAACATATCTCTTTGTCACTCGCACACACTGTCTGCACTGCTGCGCGAGGTTGACTCCATCACTGTGACTCATATTTACAGGTCTCGGAACAAAGTGGCAGATCAACTGTCCAAAGAAGCTACGGAGCTGACCTGGGGTACCTGGCACATCACAGAGCACACAGCTGGACAGATCTACAGATATTATCATCGACCTTTCATCGAGGAGGCTCCTCCTTCTTTGGTTGTTTAGTATTACAGCTATCTTCTGGGAGATTTTGTTCTACCTCCCCTTTTCATATACTCGGCATGTATATTTATTTCATACTTATATATTGGGTCTGTTGGAGTTAGTAAGTTATGCATCGAACTTACTATGTGGACATTTGTGTCATTACTGTATATGTCATGTTTTGGGACTGTGACTGCCTACAGTTTTTTGATAGTCTGGCCGATTGTAATAGTTATTGGACAGATCAGTAGTTTATACTACAGTCTTATGTAACAAGTAGCTGATCATTAATTGAATAGTTACGAACTTTTTCTTTGTGAAATAATAATACAGATGGGTAACTGAGGCTGGATATTGGATATTTGTGATTCATTTATCTCATTTGTGTTCCATGAACCTCTATTTGTTATTTTCAGCGATTGATATTATATTATAGCTATGTGTGTTGCATATAAAACTAAAACGTATAATGTGTTGAGTGGCTCGTGTAAGCTAATCTCTCACCATTCTATTCCAATATATGACCAATGCATATAAATGAAACAAATGACAATGGTTTTTCATTCAAACAAATAGTTTGTCATATGCATTCAAACAAATAGTTTGTCATATGCATATTAATGAATAAATCACAAGCAAAATACTTGCAGCAGGTAACACTCTCACACGTATTGGCCCAAATCAAACAAAGCTTGATATAGAGTATAAACAAAGCTTGATATAGAGTATTAACAATGTTTTGAGAAAATAATAACTCATCAAAAATGCGTTTTTTAAATTTTAGAACACATTAGAGAAGGGTATACCAAATGCCCCATGACGACAATTTTACCCATCAAATTCCAACCATGTGCGCTACGTGTAAAATGTATATTTAAAGGTAACATATTTAAACATCGTATATGATACAATGTTACGTTGATTGGCCGTACAACACGAGACACTCATGACAGACTTTTTTTAAGATCAAGAAAGTATTGTAAACCCCCAAACAAAATGAACATTTTTTATTTAATTACATTTATGTTACATTAAGTATAGAATGTTATTTTATGAGTTAAAAAAAGACACTCATAAATCTATATAAAATTTAATATAATAGGATTGAAAATTTAATAACAAAAAAATTAGGCTTGAAAATTTAATAACAAAATAATTTAACAATTATAAATATACATAAATTTTAAAATGACATATATGAAATACAAATATTTTTATTCTTCATCAAATTTTGACGAACCAAAATAAATTTGAAATTCAAGCATAGTTTAACTCAGAAAATAAATATTTATATGCCTAAAATATTCTTTTTATTTTTCACTGAAATTTGTTCAATTCTTTTCCCGAATTTATTCACTAGTGAAACGAACATATAGATCAAGTGCTTGTCAATGATTTGATTATTATGTCCCAATTTTTTTTACAAATGTGTGAAACCCAAAAACAAGAGAATTTGTTCTCATACAAAAATGGAAAGAATGAATCGAGGAAAGATATATATCATTTGCCAATATTGTTAATTAATAACCCAAAAAAACTTTATTGTTGGGGACAATTAAAGGAGGTTACTAAATTTTTTCATATCCAACCAATTAAATAGGAGTTGTTATCTTTTTAATATCTTAGTTTATTGAATCTTTAGAATTCAAATATATGCTCTAACCTTGGTAAGGTTCAATCTTCTAACTAGCAAGTTAGCTAGGTTCAAAGTTCAACATGGATTAATATGGTGCATGTAACATTTTTAGGAATGTGCATGCATGTATTCCTGATAGGTATTTTTATTTATGCGCTTGCGGCCCCATTTTTCACAATATTGGGATAGTGTAATGCTTTTTTGTGAGGCATTGAGAAAAAATGTTTTCTCCTAAGCAAATTCAAGCACCAAATCAACACCATACTTTATCTTTTTCGTCTGAGTAAGTATTTTAATGATTTATGTCTGGCTTAAACACAATCATTCTATTGAATTGCAAGGAAATTGACTAATATGAAACTAATCAGAACTCAAACCCGCCATCACCAAACCATAATTTAGAACAACCAAACCTAAAGCAAGAATAAGGAAATCCAAATGATGAAATTGATGCATCATTAACTACATTAACTACATTGAGGTTACTAATACATGATCTTAAAAACAACAAAGAGCTGTAAAATTTTGAACTTACAACGTCATTAAACTTAATTTTATCATTCATTTTCAATGTCCAAAGCAAGTTAATCAATATTTCTGATTATAGGCCTAGAATATATGAACATCATAAATCGGTCTATAAAGACCAAATAAGAGACCTCAACATTACTAAACAATTTTTTTTATATTTTTTTCTGACCTAAGAAATAATCAACCTTTACCAATCAACAAAAAACATATTTATATGGATTTTTTCACCTACCAACTATTTCTAGACAATTGGATAGATAGGTGGTGTGTGGTATTTAATAAACCTCATTGTAATAATAGGGAGGTACCTCTATACCTTTTGATGGAGTTATGAATGAAGTTCTAGCTAAGAATACTTTTCAACTAGTTTGACATTGGAAAATCCAAGGGGTGGGTCATGGTCTGTACAAGATAAAAAAAATGCTAGGAGAAACCCAACACTAGGTCCTTGTCCACCTAGATGAATACCTAAATCCCCTCCTTAATGTCTTCTATTTATGGATAGAATTTTTGAGACCGATACAATGCTAGCCACATTAACTTGCACACTAGTGCAACATGGTAATCTAGTGGCATCGTCGCACAAGGATCCATCGTTAGCTATAGTTGTGAATGGGTTGGACCATCTAAATTTATAGTAGGACTTAACTATTAGAGACCACATGGAGGTTCAACATGTTTTTTTAATGTATCTTCAATTTTCATCAACGTGGGTCTTCTCAAAAGTATGCGTAGTGGGTACTCGTTGGATGTGGAATTTAATTCTACATCCACCAAGTGTCGACACTTGGAATTTGAGTAAACCTATAGGGAGATAAGAAAAAAATAAAATTTAAAACAGAGATTCTCTTCTTTTCCCTCCAAAATTCATAACTCTTATTTTATTATTTAAACTATTATTTTATTGTTTTTCCTTAGGAGACCCCTTTTTAATTGAAATTTCCACTGATGTTCAATCTTTAGGAAAGTTGCATACTTTGTTTTTCTTTCACTATACTCAACATTTGATTAAATGTGTTTTTCTTCCACTAATATGTCACGTAAGAGAAATTGATTGATATAGAAGAGATTTATGAATTTACTTTGCACTAATTGTACCCATATTTTTCTCTTAAGTCCCTAATTAGGTGCTTCATCATATCAAGCATTCATCTATTTTCCAAGTGTTATTTTCAATATTTCTTCCATGGGGTTAAAAATTGAGACTATTGAGTTCCTTTGTGATTAAACCTTGTTTTCCTCATTTTGTTTCTAGTCATCCTTTAAACCCTAAGTTTTTCAACCCTCATTTGTCTTGGCCAATCTATTTTTTGAAGATAGGTTGTTGAACTAAATTATTTATTCATTTTAATTCTTATAGTTTCCTTCTCCGACCATTCATTTAAACGATATTATCATTTTCAGTAAATGTATTGGGCGTTGGTTCCCCTGTAGTAAAGAACTATCTATAGGGTAACAAAATCAATTGGCATTATTATTGGGGGATGGATAAATGAAGTTATTTTTCCTTGGATATTTAAAATCTACATCTAGAAGGAGAATAATATTTCCAGTATTGGTTGTGAATCATTCATTTGGTGATTCCACTGATGAAGATTTCATTGCAAAATAAATCTTGCAGATAAAATGTGGCGTTGGAAGTTTTAAAAATTGTTCACTACAAGGAAAATACCTTCTATCATAGGTTTTTGTGGAAGACCATATAAAAATAACCCAAAAATCCATTTGTAGCATAGATCGCTAGCAGAGGTGGGCATGCATATGTTTTTTGGAAGGTGCGTCTACAATATAGAAATGCACCAGTGCTTTACTATCCATAAAAGCACTAGTGTTTCATATAACATGGTGCACCGTGGAAAATGTAAATTTATAAAATAAAAAAATCACAGTGTGCTAAATAACACAACACACTGGTTTTTGAATAGTCAATAACATCGATTCCTTTCATGTAGTAAAATGCCCTGGTGCATACCACTAAGTAGCAATGCTATAGTTTTTAAATTTCAGAAAAATGTGGTCCTATTTTCCACCAATGCACGAGTGTGGTAAAGGTACTAAAATTCCTGAGGGTGTCTATGAAAGATCACTGTTAGGTGGTTTCTAATTTTTAAAAATAAAGCAGTGCTATAGTCAGACAAAGAATAGGTGTGGTACCTGTATTAGAATTCCTCGGGGAATATTAAGGAAATCACAATGATATATTTTTTAATTTTAAGAAAATATGATTCTCTTGGATCTATTTTGCATTGGTGCAGTTAAAGTAACGTACTGGAAGTGGGTTAAATAAAGAAAACCCTCCTGATCGTAAATTTCATTTTTACCATCTAGAGTATTGGAGAGCTTTGAAGCACAGGTGCCACGCTTGCCTCATACAAGCACCTTGATGTCAATGTGTTATGAAATCAACTCACAAAATAAAATAAAATATAGATCAACGACTTGAGAAATGGCCTTTTCGAGGGGACAACCTCCTGAAAAAATTATTGGATGATACAAATGATAAGAACTGCTTGGTATATATAGGATTCTAAGGGGTCACAATTATAATCATAGACTACATGACAATAATAATGTAAGGTAACACCAATAACACTAATGGGCTTCTATGGGGGCATAAAAATAAGTATATGGGGGCTACATGGGCGCAACAATAACACTAGGGGCCTACATTAACAATACAATAAGGGAGATAGACCAGGATTATAGGGACCTAACATGCCTCTCTCATTCAAAAAAGTGTTGTCCTAAATTCTTGAATAGTTTTTGATGCTTCTGTATAAAATTATCATCCACCCATGTGGAATATTAACTGGGTAAGTTCTTCCACTTAATGAGATACTCTAAAATTGATCGATTACATAGCTGGCAGCTTCTTATTTCCGTGACTACTTTAGGCTCCAATATGATTTTTCCTTCTTCATCAAGTTCTAGAAATACTGCTTGAAGAGGGAGCTTGTCACCGATAGCCTTCTTTAAGCATGAAACATGGAAAATTCGGTGTTCTCGGGAATATGTGTTGGACATTCAGTTCAATGCTCCATGTGTGTTTCACAATATGGACTAACCACCTCTCGTGGATCCTAACTTTGGCTATTGTAGCGGAGGCTAACGCCTGTGGGTTTTGGCATAACGACAATCGTGATTCCATCAAGTGGTATCAGAGCGACAGGTCTCGAGTTTGAAACTCACCCGAATCGTGTTGGGGGGGAGATTGTTGCACATTCAGTTCAACGCTCCCTCTGTGTTTCGCGACATGGACTAACCGCCTCTTGTGGATCCTAACTCTGGCGATTGTAGTGGAGACTAATGCCTGTGTGTTTTGGTCTAATGACAACCGTGATTCCAACAATATGCATGCTGCTGCAATTTGTATGTTGTAGTACCAATCATTTGCAACACCTTGTAAGGACCATAGTACTTGGATGATAACCTTTTATATTGCTAAGTTTCCTTGAGGAACATTTGTTAGTATTGTTGTAGATGTAAGAATACCCAGTCGCCTAAATCAAAATTTATTTCACTATGATGCTAGTTTTCCTCTTGTTTCATTCGATTCTGCGCCAAAGTGAGGTTATCCTTTAAGAGTTGGAGAACTTGTTTTCGATACTCTATGTGATCCTTCACTGCTTGAACCTTAGAATTTTCTCTTAAATATGATGTGATGAATGATGGATGATATCCATAAAGTGCCATAAATGGCATTGTTTTTGTTGCAGTATGGAAGGAAGTGTTATAGCATTATTCAATTAGAGGTAACCACTTGACCCATTGTGTTCGTTTATTAGATACAAAGCAACAAAGATATTATTCCAAACATTTGTTCACCATCTCACTTTTCCCATAATATTGAGGATGATAATATGAACTATGAGTTGATTGAGTACCAAGAAAAGAAAATAATTCCATCCAAAAATTCCCATGAAAATGGGATATCTATCATTTACAATAATATTTGGGATTCCATGTAGCTTTTAAATTGTTTCAATAAATGCAGTAGCAACTATACTGGATTTAAAAGGATGAGATAATGCAAAAAAGTGTGCATAATTGGTAATTCTATCAACTACCACCATGATGACACTTTTTCCTTCAGAATTAGGTAAACTTGTGATAAAATCCATTAATACCTACTCAAATTTATTTTGTTGGAAAACCAAACATTCTACCACAAAATTCTGAATATCATATTTAAGGCCAAAAAAAATTCCTTCTTGACCTTGTGGTAAGATTTTAAAAATATTAAGTGCCCTCCTAATGGGGAGGTGTGCAATTCGAAAATAATTTTTGTATGAGTTGATAATTATTCCAGAGATATAAACTGTCTTTGTACCATAATGATTCATTTTTCTAGGTAAATGTATCTGATGTACTGGGATGTTGCTGCAACTTTTGAATGAGTTTCCACACCTCTTCATTATTCTTCCATTCATCCCTTGCTAAAGATATCAAACTAGGTTGGATAATTGAAATGAAATAGAGAAATGCTTCCACATCCATACCCTTTCTTGAGAGTGCATCTGGAACAACATTTTTGTTCTATTTTTTGTAAATGATTTCAAAGTCATAACCCAAAACCTTTGTGACCCTTTTTTTTTTCTTTTCTGAGGATAATATTTGTTCCAAAAAATATTTAAGACTCTCATGATCTATCTTTACCATGAATTTTCTTCCCAATAGGCAAGGTCATCATTGCTTTAGTGCATGTAGTATTGCCAACATTTCCTTCTCATAAATAGGTTTGTGTAAACATGTTTCCTTGATTGGATGACTTTCAAAAGAAATTGTTCTTCCTTATTTCATTAAAACAACACCAATTCCATTTCCTGACTCATCACATTCCACAATAAAGGTTTTTGTGATGTCAAGTGTATCTAAGACTGGTGCTTGGAACATCGCCTCTTTAAGATGTTCAAAGGCCTTAGTTGCTTCTGGAGTCCAAAACAATGCGTATTTATTTAGTAATTTTGTTAGAGGAGCTGATATTATCTGATTAAACTTAACAAAATTGTGATAATACGATGTAAAATCGATAAATCCAATAGTTTGAGAACCCTGTGAACACGTTGAACATGATCCTAATTTAAAGACTTGTTATAGATTAGTATATCATCAAAAAATACTAACAAAAATTTTCTAACGAAGGGTTTGAAAATGGAATTAATCAAACCTTGAAATATGGAAGGTAAATTAGTAAGGCCAAAAGGCATGACCAAAAATTCATAATTACCTTCATGAATCCTAAATGTTGTTTTCATAATGTCTTTAATTTTCATTCTAATTTGATAATATCCTGAATGAAGATCCACCTTGGTGAAGTAAATTTTTCCATGTAATTCATCCAACAATTCATTAATGAAATTAATGGGAAATTTATCTTTAATAGTAAGCTTGTTTATCTCCCTATGTTCCAGACGCATACGCCATGATTCATCCTTCTTGTGCACCAATATTTTTTTTTTCTAAATTGGACTAATTCTATTAATGAAACATAATATACAGGGTTAGTCTTGCCTCCGGAATTGCTATGCTAGCCAATTCTAGAGGTAATATGAGTCAAAAAGACAAAAAATTGACCGCCTCAGATGGGGAAACTAGTCATGAAAATGTTGCCCTCGATGGGGGAACCAGCTTTTTCCAAAAACGACTTAGAAGTTGACAATTTGTTCTAGAAAAAGATATTATCATAGAAAATAAACAAAACAGAGAAAAATACCTCTCCTTTCTGTAGCTGAGTTCCATGCTAGATGTCGTGCTACTGTGGTAGTGGCTCCTCCACAATGAGACACATGTATTCTTATGAGGAGTCATCAACTTGCTTCAATTGGTGGGTGGTGGGTTCTAGTTTAGTAGCAGTGCGAACCATGCTAGCGTTGCCCTTTCTACGTTCCTCACCCGACCATTCGGGACTCCCATTGCCACTACCACTGCTGCTAGAGGAATGAGCTTCAGGCTTGACCAGCAGGGCCTCTGTTTTCCTCGAGAGTTGCGGAGGCACTGTAGCTATTGTGGATTTTCTTGGTCTCTTTCTAGTGCCTCTCCCTGCAGAACTTGAAGCCTCTTCCTGGAAACTAACTGTTATTGTGGTAGTGAGATGGGGTTTGTCAATTGCACAATTGTAATGAAACTGAGAAGAATTCTCTTCAGGTGGTGGGGAGCGGGACTCAGAATGAATGAATAGAGGAGGTCAAGAAGCCTGACCCCGTCCTCTGCCTCGGCGAGTGCAATGAAACTGCGAAAAATTCTCTTCAGGTGACGGGGAGCAGGACTTAGAATGAATGGACAGAGGGGGTTGAAAAGCCTGGCCTCATCCTCTACCTCGGCGATAGTGCATCCAGTAACTCCTTGGCATATTGGAGTAGGCAGAGTCATTGGAGAGGCAAGTAAGCGGAGACGGGGTGGTAGAATGAGCTGAGGGGTTGGCTTCTTGAGGCGAACGAGCTAGCGAGAGGCTGCAATGGATACTGCGGGTGAGATAGAATTCTGGAGCAACCGAGAGGCAACAATGGAGGCTAAAATGCCTCCCTGTTTGCATTTGAGAGCTCGGCTCCGAGACATCAGAGAGGAAAATGCTCCAGGAGGGAAATGAAAGAGCCGAAAGACGCAGAGCCATTAAGAATAATTCTGGGTGGCAGGCCGGACTGAGAGCAGTAATGGAGGCTTGATGCAAGCAGTTAGCTGGCTTAAATGCTACTAGACAAAGCCCATGCATGGCCATATGGTTAGGCCATGTGGCGCACGCTGGGCTTACCATCTTCATCCTGCATTTATGCACCCGCATCCGGGGTTTGTGCACCAATATTACTATAGTAGAGAAATAACTTTGGCTGGGTTGAATTATACTAGCCTCTAGCATTTCTGCGACCATACGTTCAATTTCACTTTTTGGGCACAAGGATATTTTTATGGATTAATGTTTGGAGGAATAATTCCTTGAATGAAGTGAATAGCATGATGATAATCACGAATTGGTGGGAGGCCTATGGTATTCATAAACACCTTGGAATGATTGCCCGAGAATTTTGGGAGATATGGAGAAATATATGATTTAGATGTCTGGACCTCTATTGAGCATAATTGTGCAATTATTTCCTGATATTTTTTTATTCAAAATATTTTTCATGCCATTAGAGTTCATTATATTCCATGGTTTCCCTGATATACCCCTTAACTCAATTACCTTTCCTTCCCCAAAAAAATTCAAGAAATGTTCTTGAAAATTAAAATCTATCATCCCCAAATATTGTAACCATTGGAATACTAGTACAACATCAACACCACCCATTGGAATGGAAAGCATTATATTCAATACATATTCTACCATGGTTAGATTGATATTATGGAAATTTGTAGAGAAATTTATAGTTCCTCCATTTTCAACCATCACTTGACACTTTGATACTAGATATATAAAGCAATTCAATTCCTTGGCTATATTAAAATAACTAAAAATATGGGTACCACTCGAATAAATCAACACTATTACCTTTTTCTTATTGATATATCCTTCTATCTTGAGAGTTTAAGGAGTAGTAATTCACGCCAATTCATTACAAGATATCGTTGAATTCATTTCTTCTTTTTCTAGGGTTGTTTCTTGGTGAATATCCTCTTCTTTTGATGCTTCTTGTTGTTTTTCTTCCTCCTCTTCACAATATTTGTAAAGAAATTTCTTCTTAGCACACTTATGAACTTTAGTGTATTCATTATCACAACTATAACAAAACCATTTTTCTCCTATTTTCTCCAATTGTTGTGGTGTCAACCTTGTAGGTTTTGGAAATCTAGTCGTAGTAACAATTCCATATTTATAGTTGCGAGTGGTATACTTCCTTGCTGCCATAATTTTGCTTTGAAATTTTCTTGTCACCTTGTATTCCTTCTCCATTGAATCAGGTTCCCAAAGGAGAACTTCATGTTTGATGTTATCCTCTAAAGTCCCCATGAAGACATCAATCTTATGCTCCTATGGAATATCATTCACCTTGATATTCAATATTTGGAAGTCCTCAATGTTCTCCGCCATTGAATCCTTTTTTTTCAGATTTATCATTTAGCTAAAGAATATATTTCTTTTTGTATCCTCATAATGTGATACAAATTATTCTACAAAAATTTTCCAAGTGACAATTGATTTACAAGAAAAAAAGCCATCAATACCACTCAAACTGATTTTGTTCTAAGTATAAAGATAAAATGCATACCTTTTTTGTGTTCGACACATCATGTAGATCAAATAATTGCTCCATATGTAGTATCCATGTTACGAGATCCTTTCCATCAAAATTCCTCATATCCATATTTGGAATATATTTAGTATTCGAACCACTATGAGAGTCTCTAAAATTATAATTCATATTCATTTTATCCCCATCATGATTTTATTGGAGTACCTTGTCACCAGTAGGAAGAATCTCTTGTAGCAAATTTTTAAAACTTTCCTTCAAACCCTCTAGGTCCCTTTTCATTTTATTTTTTAAACCATACTTCAAACCTTGCATCTTGACATTCATCATTACTTCCATGTTGGATTTCAAACCATCCATCTTCACATCCAGTTCATTTTTGGTTTCTCTTTGTGAGAGTGAAATTGGTTTCACTTGGTCTCGTAATTTTGGTAAAATCATGTTGCATTTCTTCCTCTTCTTCATGCACCATAGTAGAAATTTTTGGTTGCTTACTAGGTGTGTCAAATTTTTTTTTCAAGGAATTTTAGAATCAAACAATGATATCTATGCTTCATTATGCCCTTTGAATCACTTCAAACTAATTTTTCAAAAAAATAAAATAAAAAAATACACCTTTTTCTTTCTTTTTAGGAGCTCCATATTGAAATTGTTATACCTTTGTAATTTCAGATCTCCAAGGTTTGAAATTTTGTCTTGTGGTATCCTTCTAATTCTTCTTTCTAATTCCATAATTCAGTTCATGATTGGATTCCTCAAGACAAATTTATTCCCAATCTCCCATAATGACGTGATTATAGACTGATACAATAGAGCTAACTTATACTGAATGCCACATGTGAGTGTTTCTACCTTCGTTCCTGAACATCATACATGAAAAATTAATTTTGTGAAATTTCAGTTATTTTTTGTGAAATTCAAATCTGATGCTTGGAGATAAAGTTATGATGATTTTCCCTAGGTCACCTGTTTGAGAATGAATTTTGGATCCTACAAAAACTCTAACTTCTTCTGGCCATATCTCAGAAAATGCAGAGAACCAAGATCTGAAATTTTTTCACGAAGTTCACAAAGATCTTGTCTCCTCTTGGTCGAAATTTCCTCTTTTGAAGTCTCCTAGAAAAAACGTTATGGCGAAAATTCTAATATGACCTATTTTAAGTAGCTAAACCCTAAAATACAAACCTATGATACCAAATGTTATGAAACAAGCTCATAAAATAAAATAAAATATAGATCAATGACTTGAGAAATAGCCTCTTCGAGGAGATAACCTCCTTTACATCACATAAATGAAAAATTCCTGGATGATACAAATGAAAAGGCCTCCTTGGTATATATAGGAGTCTAAGAGGTCAAAATTATAATTAGAGACTACATAACAATAATAATTTAAGAGCACAATAATGACAATAGTGGGCTTTTATGGAGCACAACAATAACAATATGGGGGGCTACATGGGAACAACAATAACACTAGGGGCTACAATAACAATAATAATAAGGGAGGTACACTAGTATTATAGGGACCTAACATGGTGCTTCTCTTTCTCACCATCCTTTTGTATCATTCTCATTGCTTAACTTTCCAATTTTTTAAAACCGTGCTAAAAAACAATTTCTCCACTACGTGTCCATAATGCCTCCCTGATGACCAAATGTCGAGTTAATTGATATATTTCTCTATAATTTAATTTTTCAGTGGACTTGAATTGCAAATTAGGTTAAATTTTCCATTGTTTTTGAAAAAAAAATTCTCCTCGTGCTGTGCGTTCGTTATATTTGTCTTGCATTGATAACGACACATCTTGCAAATTTACAAGGTGCACTGCATTTCGATGCATGAACATAACACATCATGATATTTGTGGCATGTTTCATAAATAAATATGCACCAGGAATACGATAACTTGTACGTTGGTGCAATACTTTTGGTGCATTTACATTTACCAAACACACCTAAAAATAATATTTAAAAATATAGTTATAGCTCGGTGCGTTCAATAACCTGAATGTTTTGTGCCGATGCAAAAAGGTTATATGTGATCATGGGTGCACAAGTGTGACACACCGCTATAAAAAATTAAATTTGTGAACCAACATCGGTGTGCCATACTTATGGGTGCATCGATGTCGGTGCGGTTATGTTTGGTAGCACACTAGAGCCGGTGCATGACTGTGTTTTGAGCACACCAACAATTGTTTTTTTTTTAATTGAAAGTTAGGTTTCCATATTTATAAATACATGTTTCATTTAATTAAAAAAAAATTATTTTTATGTATTTTATATGTCAATCATATAGCAGCGACGTCACTAGAGGGAGAAAAAACAAGAGTACGAGCAGGAGGCAGACCCTTAAAATATGGTTCGAACATGGGAGGCTAGATAGCAGGAGAGGGATTTATAGCATCACCCTATTAATGCAGTGACTCGAGCACTCTTAAGGAATGTATGCCTCCTTAAGTATTATGAGGAGGTTGTATCCCTGAAGGCACACTCTGTATTATTGGCACTTCTAAACCGCCGATGGAGTGCCCAGGAGTAGGATTGCCATGTAATTGTTGGGGCATGGTATAGTCCAACTAAGGAGGACATATAACTTATCACTCACTTATCTAAGATAGGGGAGGATTTTCCCCATTTCCTTGATTCCCCCCGTGGGGTTGTAGGTGAGGGTAAAATTTCCTACAATCAGAGATATGTTAGGCCTCATGCCACATCTAGTAGATTTTCAAGTCTATGGTGGAAAAATATATATTTCTTCTTTTTCTGCATAGGAGGTTAAGTGACTATATTTATTAGTCACCACCATTGCACACTCTAGTAGTGATATGTAGCACATTAATTTACCTCTTTTGTATTATGTTGATTCTTTGATTCTGGTGCCATGTTGTATTAGATGGTTTGCAATTTTTTGAGGCAGTTTTGCATGGATTTAGATATATTCCATGCATTGGGATAAGGGAGGCCGACCTGCCCTTTCTCTTCAGAGCTATTTTGTTTATTTTTTGATAGGTTTCTTGAGATGATGCCTACAATTTATCATCTCCCTCCTAGGATGACTAGTTAGGTCTGAACGTGCATGTGGGGGAAGATGATGAACAAGAGGGGCCTACTCGAGTATCTGACCAGGATTTCCATTGAGGCACTGGCGCTATTGGCCAGTGAGGATTACCATGTGTTTGTGGCAATGGCGTGCACACACTAGGATTGACTGTAGATAGTGTCTCAATACAATATTAAAAGTTGGTAAGCCTCCATATGATAGAAGTAATATCAATGTTTTTTTAAATTAATATATCTTCATTTTATTGTTTTAATTAATTAGAATACAATTTATTCTTGCACATTCTTTAACTTGTTTTATGAAATTGTTTAATATTGAAATTGCCTAATTATTGTCGTGTACTATATATTTTGTATACATTGGCACATTTGATGGGGGCATGCCTCCTCCTTGTAGGTTTTAACCCTATACATAAATTATCTACAAATGAACTCTTAAAACATAAAATAAACATTAATGAGAGCATAAAACATAAAACAAAAATACATAGAGATTTTCCCTTGGATCCAAAAACCATAACTACCCGCTTGATTTTTCATTGTATTCCTTTCAATGTTACAACACATATATATACATGTCGATGAATTCATAAACCCTAATCCATTAACCCTGGATTATAACATAACCATAGTTCTCTTGGTCATATCTACAAAATACCATGGGTAGAAAATCATCATGCCCAAAACCATGTGAAAACCCATGTGCAAAACAATAGGTAGTTCTGCCCACTTAATATAGGGTCCAAAAAAAAAATTTGGGACTCTACCCTAAACCCTGTGTAGGGGGGGGTAATTACCCCCTGAAAACCCCACGATAAGGGGGGATGCACTCCCCCTATGACCCCCCTCTGCACCTGGTGCAAGCATAGGGGGGATGGACGCCCCCCTCTTACCCCTTGCTTCTTTCCTAAAGCTAGTCGTGGAAAGAATATAACACATACCCAACATTCTCCCATTTCTTGTTTTCTTTTCATAGGGGGCCACAAGAGAGCTTAGTCATTGGTTCAAACATACAATGCCCATTATTTTTGTATACCAAGAGAACTTCTTAGTGCTCACAAACTTCATCAATTCATCTGCATCATTCTTCAAAGTGTGCACCTTTACTAGCAACACGTTTTTGTCCTCGACTATGATCTCTAACAAAGTGATACAAAACATCAATATTCTTTGTATTTGAATGATAAGAAGGGTTATTAGCCAAGAAAATTACACTTCGGCTATCACAGTATATCATTATAACTTACTGCGCAAACCCCATACATGAGCACAATCTATGCAACAAAACTTCTTCCTTGCTTGCATGAGTGGTTGCCATGTATTCTACCTCTGTATTTGAAAGAGCCACTATAGGTTGTCTTTTTCTCATCCAACTGACTACACCTACAAATAAGCTAAACACATATCCACTGTAGATATTGTTTTATTTAGATATCCAGCCCAATATACATCAAAAAAGACACAAATGTCCAAAAATTTGTCCAATATTGGTCTTCCTTGGTAGCATAGACCATAGTCACTAGTGCCATGTAAATATTTGAAAAAATTCTTCACTATTGTCCAATGCTCCTCCCCTGGTTTTGACATAAAATTTCTCAATAGTCGTACTACATGTGTGATTTCTGGTCTAGTACATACCATTTCATTGATTAGGCTAATCACTGCACTTGCATATGGAACAAGGGTGTTATCACTGGAAAATCATACATGCAAAGACAACATTATTTAATGTGAGGCAAAGGGATTTACAGGGCTGAGAGACATTAGAGAATCTGAAAGTATTTAAAAAATCTCTAAGGTCTGAGGAAAAATCAAATTTGAACTAGTCAAACATGCTTTTGCGCGCAAAATCTTTCGATATGCGTGCCCTTGTGCGTCTTTTGACCCAAAAAGCGCGCAATCCTAGGAGTGGCGGAAGTCACTTTCCAGGACCACAAAATCACACTCCAGAACATTGATTCCACACTTGAAGCCGCCTAAGGAAAACCACACAAGCCTCCTTAGGACATCAAGGGAGTACACAATGGAATAAATGTGGCACACAATGGAATCCCCCTCCTCTCTTGGGTCACCATCCACAATGTACCAAGAGAGGGAAGGAGGTTTTGAATTCTCCTATAAAAGCCCACCAAGAGATGAGCAACTTGAGAGCACATTGTTATGCTGGCCAGAATTTCCCCAAGCAATACCAACAATGTGTGATCCGGAGCAGAGATAGAGGGGACTCAGTTGTTGGCCATCCAACAACTCTAGTCCACCATAAGAGAGATAGGGAGAATTTGTGCCAAGGTAGATCGAAAGCAAAGACATCCTTGCATCGGGACTTAGAACCCCAAGTTATAAGGCCCCCTTGGCAAGTGATTTAAAGTTTCATCCTCATTTCCTACCAACACTCAATAAGAGTGGACATAAGTGCCGCCGTTTGGATTATTGAAGTTGTTTGACTCTATTTAGAGATTTTGTGTTATTTTCTTTAGTTTTATGTTTGAATATGCATGTTATTTCTCTATCTAGTATGTTCCACTAACTGGCTTGACTCCATATCTTTTCTTCCTATGACCAATAACTTAAGAGGGAAAACCACACCCCTTAAGTTGGTGGGATTTCGTACATATGTGCACCAAACACACTAACACAGGATTGGTGACTCCACTAACTTTTATTTCCAAGTTTATGTGGTTGTGCCTTTTTGGAGAGACCTCCGTCTGTGCTGTGGAGTTGGGCTTGAATTGCCCCTTTCCTCTCCTTTGTTGTCTGATTCATCATAAGTGATAGACTGAAGCAGAAGAGCTCTAAAAAATGACATTTCAGGAATTTGCGCACATTTCCCACAGACAGGCATGCCCAAGGCGCGCGTTCAAAGTTGACCTGCGCGCAGACATTGTGCCTTTTTTAGCCTTTTGCGCACAAAAAATAGAATGAGACATTTCTCCAATATTTCCATCTTTTCCTGATTGTAAAAGTGTCTGGCAGCCCAGAATACATCTATCAGCACTAGTTGAGGTGCCCCGTAGCTTGCTAAAGTTCACTCTTAGCTACTTTTGGTTGGCTTAGTGTTAGTTTTATTTCAAGTTGATTTTTGCAAAGTTCACACATAGTTTAAGTAGGGGGGGAAATTAACTTGCATTCTGAAAAAAAATTATGTTTTGCAAATTTAGGTACCAAAACACCTATATAATTAGCCAAAGTAAGTGACCCAAGTCCACGCATGCTTAGATAGTTCCTTTTCTAGTGTAAACGTCATTAGTTTAGTTCAACTTTTGCACTAGGATTTTGGGACCAGGATTGAATTTTCGATAGAAGAGCAAGTCATCTCTGCTGCCTTTGCACCCTTTGGTGATTCTAGGCAAGCATATTAATGCTCTCTATTCACAACTCACCATCTCCCTATAGTTGATCACATAGATTAACTAGGAAAAATAGAAAGCGGCCCATATCCGCGCATGTTTTTCTTTTGAGAAAGGAACAATAGAACATAGCTTAATAGGGGATTTTGAAAAGGATCATCGCATATCCACATGTTCAAACTATGTGCTTGTTCACTTTTTCCTTCACACAAATTCACACAATAAGCAAAGCAAAGACACCTAAAAATAACTTAACAAAACTCACTAAATTCTCCCTACAAGGGCCACAAAATAATTTATAGTCTATGTTAGGATAAAGGGGGTAGGAATCCAACAAGCCATCTTGATCACTCTTTATATTGAAACATAGAAGTTGATTGTTTAGGGAGCTTTCAAATTCACCTATCAGCCCATGGAAAAGAAAACCCGAGCATGACAGAGACCCAATTCAGAGGGGTTAGGCTTATGTGCAGTGCATGCCCTAACCCATCTGATACTTGGTACTATTAGCTGAACTACCAAGAAGCCCAAGACTCGAACACTCATGTGGGACGGTGGTACTTAGTGGAAAAAAATTAGGGCATCCTTTCCCTATAGGTGACAGTGCAGGCAAGCACTAGATTCTCTACCTTGACCTTGGTGGATATTCTTCGGCTAACTAGTGGTGTCGCCAGCTCTTACGGGACGTTGTGCCAGCACTCGCAAGATATCTTCTCAAGGCCCAGTTACATTTGAGTGTGTGAGGACGATTAGGTCTTCTAGGATTTGAGTATCATACACAAACCGACAAAAACAATTTTTTTTTATTGACTAATCACATAGGATTAATCTAAAGGGAAAATTTATTTTATTTTCTCTTTGTTTTATGTATGTGATTGGAATTTTACTTTGATTATAATCTCTATCCTCTCAAATATTTCCAAAACCATACCTAGTCAACGCTAGAACAGACCCAACAGGACCTCATTGATCTAGACATATTTTGGACCTTCCCTCATTATCGAGAGGGGTTCTAGGTCTTTCGTCATTTCGGTGTCAAAGATGGAACACTGCCACCATTATTGGTTCATCATTTATTGGGAAGTCTTTAGTTGGGAACCCTAGTCAGTCTCCCAACACCACACCACACACCACTCCTCCCACAACCCCGAGGGGGTAGAGGAGTGCTACCCATTTGGGAAGCCAGTCGAGCACATAGCAGGTTACGTCACAGACAAACCCTATTCCTAACCAGAACATTGTGTTTTCATAAGTTGCAATGGCTACAACCTCGTAGTCAACTTTTCTAGCTTCGTTGAATCTACCAGATTTAACCAAGTTGAAAAACGACCCCATTGCACACAAAACCATATGGCCTCCCATGCCCACGAAGCTCCCCTCAGACATTTAAAAGTTCGAAGGAAAGCAAGTGGAAGACCTCAGAAATCATGTCATGACTTTCCACATGTGGTGTTCGTTGAACAACATCGTTGACGATACTATTCGACTGAGACTGTTTCAACACACTCTGACTGGAGTAGTAGCGAAATGGTATGTGGAGCAACCCATTGCTACACATGGAACCTTTAGTGCCCTTGCCACTACATTCCTAATCTAATTTCAGTTAACCATTCACCATGATTCTAGAATGGAATTACTGACCCACTTTAGCAAACCCTCGCCATCCATATCTCAGACCATCTCCATGAATGGCAGCAACGACGTATTTTGTGCAAAGCCAACTCGACGATCGAGTTCTGTTAGACCTGTTCTTGAAAAATCTCACCACAGATATTTCAAAGGATGTGACACAAAAAAATCCCATATCCAAAGAGGACACCATCAGTAAGTCCCAACAACTCGAGCTGATCTATATGCAGTCAGGGTATATTTACAATATCCTGTCGAATGCCCTACACCTAAAAACTTAAAAAGAATTGCCAGGCGCGTCGAAATCTGCAGACAGTTTAATTGGGTCATTCACCCAAAGTTACCCACGTAGAAAATTTCAAAACCCTAGTTACACGTATGATTCTACCTAGAATGTACCACAACCTAACTACCAAATTCATCACATGCCTCCACAAAATTTGACCAGTAGGGCGTCATCGTATCACCATTAGCACGGAGGACCCTATCCTCCAGCTCAGGGGACCCACTACACAGATATACATACCGATGGAAGAGCTCCCCCCCAAAATCCATTTGCAAACCAAGGACCGCATTATGCACAGTCCCCGGCACAAGACCTTCCTATGAAGAAGAATGCACAGGTGAAATTTGTGCAGCCTTCCCAAAACCAACCGCACCAACCATATAACCAGGAGAGCTACCCTCCTGACGTGGTTAAGAAAAAAGGGAAAAACAAGCCTAAGGGAAACCTTAGACAGGGGGGAAACAACTAACAATGCCCTCCACAATCTCAGGATGGAGGCAACTCCAATAGAAATCAAAACCAGGAGCCAAACAATTCCCAATGGCAGAACAAAAGGCCACCTCTTCAAACAAACCACTATTGTTCAATATGTGGTGAGTACGACCATTACACTCATCACTATCCCAACCTCCCTAAGTTGAAAAATCTATAGAGTAACCATGGACAAGGGGGATCTTCCCAATAGACAACCATCATGTAGGAACCCTTCCCTCATCAAGGGATAATTAGCACACAACAAACTCTCGATGACTCTGGAAAGAGCAACCATGAAATCTACATGACTGGCAAGGAATTTTTTTTTCAAACATAGAATCGAAATTACGACACTTCACCAGACACCAACACATCAGGGGTTAGTACTAGTGTGCCAACAACACCTTTGACCATATAAAAGATTCCTATTGAACCTTTTCCAAATATGGCTAAGGGAACAACTAGGCGAGCAAGAAACTATTCCAAAGCAGCCCATAATTATAGTATCATAGATGACCTAGCTCAATCTCTCGCTGCAATGTCAGCTTTGGAAGTATTGCAATCATGCCCAAAACAACGGAAAGCCTTTATTTATGTGTCAGGTGCTATCAACCCTGATAATACACGCCTAATGGCTTTTGACTTAGAAAAAGCCACCCCCATGCTTCCTTCAATGCTCGCCTTTCAAATACCAGTATCGGTCCAAAATATTACCATTCATCGATATTTCATTGACGACGGTGCATCCACGTGCATCATGTCAAAAAATGTTTGGCAGAATTTAGGGTCTCCCTAACTAAAACCATTAGTTATCACTCTTAGAGCATACGATGGTCATCCTTCAACCCCCGTCAGTCTCTACCAAAACGTCCTGGTCTTCTTAGCTAGAAAGACAATCCTTATAGACATTGAAGTCTTGGATGCTCACTTGGACTATAATATACTACTTGGTCAGAGTTATATGTACGCCATGTCAGCCATAGCCTCCTTCATCTTCCACACTATGATGTTCCCCCATGAGGACCGCATCATTACTGTCGACGAATTGACTCATAGCGAAAAACGACCCCCAACAAACAGTGATGTAATTCTACCCTATGTAGATACATCCACGGACGTGCTTTCCCGGAACCAAAAATTAAGCCCCGGCCAGTTCAAACTATCATCCAATCCTAGGAGATCCCCCCATCATACCTGAGTCATCACCTGATGTCACTGGAGCTTCGGTGTGCATGATGTCCATGTCAAGCATCGAAACGAGTCAGGACACGAACACAAGTAGTAATGACACTAAATCCTCAGCCATGGCAACCTCTCTAGCCTACGCCGCTTCCCAAACCCTTTTCCTCTACCCCCCATATGGTTTCGTATCCCAACAAGTTTTGGCAACAATGGTGTTACCAAACATCTCTTTCGTAATACCAATTTGGTATCTCATTCCTTCTACTGGGACAGGAGCCACACACATCACTAGCACAGGGTTAAATCCCCTCAGTCTTGAGGAGGCCCCACCCATACAGGAAACTGCCGAAAACATCCCTGCAAAGGAAATTCCTATTGCAAGACCGATGATTTCGACTAAGAAAGCCAAGAGAGGAAAGAGATTGGAAACTCCCATCATACAATGAGGATCACCAAGTTGCTCCATATGTGACATAGTAGGTCACCCTACCCATATTTTCCTAGAGCTGGACGAACTAAAACTACTCCTTGGGTCTGATGCAAAAATCGCAAGCGCACGGTCCCTAAAAAAGGAACTTGGCACTGAAGGTAAAGGCAAAGCATTGTGTACCAATAACACATACGCTATTTGCAGAAATTATGGGCACTATACCCATCATTTCCAAAAGATCCTGCGATATAGGGACACCTTACACGCCATCAAGCAATCCTATCAAGAGGATCCCTCCACCTAGTCATTAAGATCTGAACCTCGTACCATCCTGTACCTATAGGAGGAACGTCGGGCACCAGAAAGACTCCCAGTCATGCCCCCCCCTTGCATCGAGAGCTGTGTACTATGTGATGAGCTCGATCATTTCATCATTGATTGCCCAACTCTAGAAATGTTCCAGCGATGGTACCCCATTCATATAGTGTATCACAATAACATGGAAATACTGTATTCATGTCAGATATGTGGCGACAATCACCTAGAGCGTCGTTGTCACTACATACCTAGATTTCATGCAACATGAGCCTGTATGTGCTCAAATATAGTCCGCCTCTCCTAAGAAGATGGCACGAAATTGGAAGCCATGAACAACTCAACAACCCAAGAGGATGTGACGAGAAAATCCATCCTATTCTTATTAACTGAAAAGCGACCAATCAGGGAACCCCTAGTTACCCCCAACCGATCTCTACAGAGAAGACCAACATGTGCGTTATGTAAAACACCCAATCATGTGGTCACCACTTGCTCTGATTTAGCAGTGTTATGATGCTGGTACCCTTCCAGAACACAAACGGATCACGACGGCACCCCCATATCTAGGCTATTTTACCTAGTGTGTCAGGGCAATCACTGTGGACATCACTGTACCAATATCCCATGAGTTCTTCCTCTCATTGATATGATTCATACAATAGAGAAAAAATGTGACAATCTCCTCAAATGATATAAAAAGTACATCACCCTAGGCCAGTGACCACACACCCACACAGGCATGATGGGAAAACTGGGACGATGCACCAACCAAGCATGACCCAGGCCAAAACTAGGATAACATGTGGACTATGCGACCTAAATAGCCACCGGGTCAATTAGTGAAAAAAACTGAAGCCCCTCGTAAGCAGTTTTCACACAGTCTCTTCTCTGCCACAGAGACTTCTCTCCAACCAAGAGAAGATCACGCGTACCTATTGCAGGATTTTCTCACACTTTAACCATACAATTAAATACAAGCATCTCCCCAAGCTAAGAGAAAAAAAATTAGCATTAAGTCCAGACTCCCCACAAGAGTTAGGCACACCCAAGCCAATGACATAGAAATGGAAGCAGAAGATCTCATCTTCTACCACATATCCTTTCCAAGCATCCACATCTGGGATGACGAGCAGTTTTGATTCCCATACAATCTACTAAGTTGGAACAGTGGTACCATGCACCATTTGCACTAGCCAAAACCACGAGCCATAGGTATGCCTGCTAATGGAAACATTCAGGCACCTCTGCACTAGGCACAATTTCCACCAACAGGAAATTGACCATCCTAGCGGGGAACCCATCCTTGCGCTTACGCAAACTCCCACCATGGAGATTCTTCCCCCACCAAATTTCAATGATACAATAAACCATATATGATTCATATCATCATTTATCAGACCTATTACTCGAGATTTTTTCTCATCTGCCATAGGTGTCGAGTCAGCTACAACTACAAGAGTAACTGTACCTAGGACGGTGCAGACCCAATCTGTCTACACTCTGTCGACTGCATCTGGTTCCACCACATTGACAATGTAATCCTTCGGGTGTCTCTCAACTAACTCCATGAGGATTGAACCTATTCAACATAACCTTGCACATGATCGATCCCCCTTAGGGTCCCTATTTCATTCGGATGAGGACATCGTAGAGGTAGTGACGGAGCCAGATTATCCATGGGATGCAATGCATCACTGTTCATTTTTTCTTCCCAAGCACACATTTAGTACTAACAAGACAAAAGAACAAGATATCTATGCAATCGAATCAAAATATTTCCTCCCATCAGGAAAATTCGATTGGTTCAAAAATCCCATCCCAGTGCCCGACGCATTCGAGGAAGGAAATATGTCAAACATCTCACCTACCGTCAAGGTGAACATATCCCAAAATCTTGCAAAGGTCGAAGAAATATTACTAGGGGCAGCATGCTCTCTAGAAGAAATATCCTCTTATACCCAATTTCTACAAGGGTATCGAGATATCTTCACATGGGACTACTCACAAATTCCTAGGCTTAGTCCCACCATCATAGAGCACCATATTGACACTTGGCCTAACATAGCTCTAGTGTGCCAGAAACAGCGTCAAATACACCCATAAAAGGCAGAGGAAATAAAACGAGAAATCGATAAGCTTCACAAAGCCAGGTTTATCTACCCCATCACTTACACATCTTGGGTTTCCAACCATGTTCCCGTTATGAAAAAATAGGGCACTATACGCGTTTACACCGATTTTTGGGATTTGAACAAATATTTTCCCAAGGACAATTATCCCACCCCATTCATCGACCAGGTCATCGATGCTTGTGCAGGACACAAGGCTCTCTCCTTCATGGATAGATTCTCTGGTTACAACCAAATTCAAATCTGCCATACAGACCGGTACAAAACAGCATTCACCAACCCCTAGGGCACATTTGCATACAAGGTAATGCCATTCGGCCTAAAAAATGTTGGAGCCACCTTCTAAAGGGCCATGAATTATATGTTTCATGACTTGGCACAACTTGTCCTCGCCTACTTGAATGACCTAACCATCCGCTCCAAGAAGCGCTTAGACCATCTCGATGATCTGCGATTGGTATTGAAATGATGCCGTCAATACAACCCCATAAAGTGTGTATTTTGCATCACAACAAGTATACTCTTAGGTTTTATTGTGTCCCAACAAGGGATTCATGTGGACCCCTCAAGGTTCAAGCTATCAATGAGGTACCTCCACTTCGAACCTTCAAGCAACTGCAAAGCCTGAATGGGAAGGCCAATTTTCTGAGACGCTTCATCCCAGATTATGCCATGTGCGCTCAAGGGTTCCTGTGCCTCCTTCAATAGGACATCCCATTCAAATGGGATGATCATGCCCAACAAAGATGTGCTGAAAGAAACATTATCTTCAACACCACTCATCAATCCCCAGACTATGACAAAGATTACAGCCTGTATCTATTAGCCTCTGAGTCAACCTTAGCCAGAGTTTTGATCCAGGAAGGCCTAGATGGCAAGGAGCACATAATTTATTACATAGGTAAAGCCTTATCGGGCCCAACATTAAGATATGAGCTAGAAGAAAATACTGACCTAGCACTAATACATGCAGTCCAGAAGCTTCACCACTACATCATCTTAAAAACCACTACGGTCATTGCATATATTAATCACATCAAATACCTGCTAACACGTTGCCTAATGAACCATAAGTATGCCTGCTGGATAGTCATTCTCTAAGAATACGAATTGCAATTTTTCTCTCCTAAAAGAAAAAAGGTGCTTACCTTAGCAGAGTTCATTATGGACCTCCCAAGGGATACCAAGGGATCACCAGTAAACGATTCACTACCATATGAACATCTCTTCTTCGTAGCAACCGATGACCCTTGGTACGGATACATTCTCCTCTTTCTACGAACTCAAAATTTCATACCTCATCTCACTCGAGACGACCGTCGGTGCATACGCCAACAGGCCCCCCGATATCTCCTCATATGAGATGTCTTGTACCGACAGGGCATCGAAACCATTTTACATTGAAGCCTCACTCACGACCAAGCGAAAGAAGCCCTCAATGACTGCCACATAGGTGCTTACGGCGGCCACCTATCTGGAATGGCCACTGCCCAAAAATTCCTACGGGAAGGATATTTTTGGCCCTCCCCATTTTGCGACTGCATTACAGCAGCCAAGAGATGTGAGCGATGCCAGCGCTTTGCTCATAAAGCAAGAGCCCCCCCCCCCCCCCCCGCTCCTCTGCACCCTGTCATCGTCATTGACCCCTTTTGTAAATGGGGAATCAACTTCATGAATTACAACCCCACATCATCGGGAAACCATAAATATATCATAGTGGCTGTTGATTATTTCACCAAGTGGGCAGAGGCCATGCCCACATACGATAACACCGCAGAAACCGCCAATCAGTTTCTATTTAACCATATGATCACCTAGTTCGGCGTTCCCAAAGAGTTAGTATCCGACCATGGGAAACACTTCAAGAATAAATTTTTCGAGGAGATATCTCACCACCTCGGATTCACCCATGAATTCGCTTCACCATACTACCCCCAATCCAATGGTCAGGTAGAAGCTGTAAACAAATTCCTCAAAACGATGTTACAATGCATGGTGAATAACTATAAAACTAACTGGCACCATATGCTCTTTTCCTTTTTGTGGGCGTACCACACGAATGTGAAGACGTCCACTAATTTCACTCCCTTCCACTTGGTATATGGGGTCAAAGCCGTGATTCCCATAGAACGCGAGATCTCGAATCTACATGCCACCATCAAACTCCTTGATGATACCCAACCTCTAGAACAACACCTAGTACAACTAGAGATCGTCAACGAAAGCCGACGATAGTCCCTTCAACACAATGAGGCCCACATGAAAAGGGTAAAATCATCATTTGACTGCCACATCAACCCTCACTCATTCATCAAGGGAGAACTAGTCCTCCTCTATGATGTCGCAGAAGAAGCCCTAGGGCCAGGAAAGTTTGAAACCTTGTGGAAAGGACCCTACATCGTAAAAAATTGCCTCTACAAGGGGGCATACATCTTGATGGAACCGGACGGGACATGCCTCAGCAACCCCATCAATGGGCCAAGCAAGCCCTACCCTAGAGTCAATGTGCACAAACACAACCATTTTAAATTTTTTTGACCAAAAGTATTTTTACAAAATGTGCGCGAGTGTCACAATGGATTACCAACCCGAACCTTACTTCGGATTCGCTGATGGAGCATCATGATGGTCTCAAAGTTTAGCAGCAGATGCTTGGGTCATCTATCACCCTGACCAATCACCAATCTACACCAAAAATGTGTGTATCAATTCAAAAACAAACAATCAAGCATAATATGATGCCATCATCGGAATTATGTGTGACGCCCTCCATCAGGGTATATGCCATATGCATGTCTACCTCGATTCCTAGATAGTAGTGTCACAGTTAAACCAAACATTTGACATAAGAGATTCACATCTATTTAGAATATATTTTCATGCAAAAAGATTAAGAAGGCCATTTGACTACATTACGTTTACGGATGTACCAAGCACTGAAAACCAAACAGCGGATCGCATAGCTAATAATATTCTAAACTAGAATGCATCTCGAATAAACTATCATACATAAAAAAACAAAAACAATAGAAAACATAGATATCAATCAGCGTAACATAAATCCATAAACACACCATGTAGAGCTGCAAAAAATATCTCTCATATATATATCATAGTGTATGTGTCTGAGTACAAAAATAATGTCTCTGACCCATCGGTCAGCCCAAATATACACAAAAAGTCGTCAAAAAATTTGGGAAGCATCCTCATAATGGGTGCTTTCCCCGTGTACAAAGAGACTCTAGGGCGGTCCTCCCTTAGGTGGGGCACCTGGACCCACTACCGCTCTCAGTACCACTACTAGAGCCACCATCAAAACTAGGAATACCACCCAAAGTAAAACAGGCTGATAGTCCCTCTCCCGGGCCATCATCGTCTCCAGCCAAACATCCTCGAGGTCATCCAGAAAGCCTCGAGAAGTCATCCCCTGGGTCAAGCAGTCCACTTGATCACAGGTGTCCTCCAGAACTGACACCCACGTGTTCAACTCAGTAATGCGAGCCTCTGCCACATCAACATGCGTCGCCTCTGGATCGGCACGAGCTTGCTCGGCCGCAACCTCTGCAGCAATCGAGCTGCTACCCTCTCCTGAAGGGATAGCCCCACCACAAGGTCCATCACGCCGAGGCTGTGCAGGATCTTCTCCCAGCCCCCCATGACCTCCCCTAGGTCTCCTAAGAGGACCATGGCCGACCAATCAAGTCATGGGATGACCAACCTCACCAACATCTGCAAGAATAACTAAAACTATGTCAGTGTCACCATAAAAACACATAAAAACATATATACTCAAATAAATGCAAAAAACATAAAAACATACCTGCTGGCCCCCAAATGTAGCCAAGAGGGATACCCATCTCTAGATCCCCCCGAAAGTCCATCCTTGGATATGGGAATGGCAAAAACATATGGGGGCTGGCCTCAAACCAGGCCTCCATTGTAGCACTCTAGTAACGCCCCACCATACTCCCACCTCCCCACGGCATCACAAGAGCCCACCTCCTCATGCGAGGATCCCGTGGCCCCCCAGCAGGGACCACCACCACCGGTCTCAACAACACCACCCTCTCGTACATGATGCTGCATAGAATACTAGCTTACGAAAACAACTTTGATCCATCGTGGATCTTGTAAAGTTGTGCCACCATCGCATCATAGCAGAAGTGGGTGAAATCAGAAAAGTACCCGGCCCTCATCTGACACAAGACTCCAACCTATGGGCCTAACGCTTGATGTGGAGTCGACGACCTTGCAAGTCACACAATAGCTGCCAAAGTGCACCGCCCGACCAAGTCTGTCACCGAGGAAATGGCTATGCACCCCTCCGTAAGGGGCGCCGCGCCACAATGATGTGCCTGGAACCTATCAAAATTCACACTCCTAGAAGGGAGTGGATACCGCAACAGCTCACCCTGAGGCAGTAGCCTGGTCACAAAGTATATATTTGTCTTGGGACAGATAGAAAGGTCAGACCCACGTAGCACAAACACATTACGCTGCCTATTCCAATGCTTGATCAAGTAACGTAGCAATCGGTTCTGTGACCGAAGAAGGTCATTCTGAACAAACTTTAGGAGACCCCATTGCACCAGTTTCTGGCGTGCCTGACCGTCAGCGGCTAATTTAGTACGGAGATCAGGCCAATCCCGCTCCCTCCACAACATCCTCTCATCTAAACAGGAACCAATTAGTAGCATAAAAACATAAAAAAATAGGTAAAATATCCCAACATTTGGATAAAATACTACCTTGGCCTTTTGCGCGGTTGTCCCTCAGACATGCGCACTGAAGGCATGCCTGTATTTCTCACAGGCATGCAAAAGGTGCACCAAAAGATGAGAAAAGTGCACCTAAGGCGTGAAAAACCCTAAAAATTGCATGCTGAAGGCATGATCTTACCCTAATCGCCCGCGAAATCTAGGGTAAAAATGGCTCAAAATCCATACAAACAAGTTTTTTATGGACCCTGACACCCTTAGACTGGAAAAATTAAAGTGAAGGACATCATGGAGGTTATCTGGGTATGATATCGCTAATCCTTGGTGCTCAGTCTGACCGCAACGACAAGAACTACTCCGAAAAAGCCTCTGACCTCTCAAAAACTCAACAAGCACAAATGAATTGAATTAGGGCCATATTCACCTATATATCGCCCTTTTCAAAAACTTTGGAGGACCATAACGAGATTCATAAGGTCCGTTCTCCGAACTGAAAGTAGCACTATGATCAACACTCCATAATGAACAGAGGCGATGCCAAACATTCACACTCCTGAAAAAATATTTTTTCAGCCCCGGCAGGTATTCCCTCTCTCATCTTCTTTTATAAAGCTCATGTATTTCAACAATATTTGATAAAGAAGATGCTTTCACTTGAGGTAGTTTTTTTTTGAAGGGAAGCATGCTAACCATCTACAACTCCATCCACTGAAAGTTCCAGAGCAGGTATCATTCTACCCCTAGCATGATAGAGTCCCAGAAAACTCTGCATATCCTGACATCATTTCTCCATCAGAAATTAGCCATAGGTTCCACATATCTGACCATGTTTATCATCACCTCACCCTGCACATGATAAGCATCCTCGTTGGTCGGTAGAGCCTCCCCTCCATGGCGCTCATCACCCAAAGTAGGCCATTTATCACAAAATAGTAATGCCATGGCCATACCTCTATAGTCCGAGAAGCATCTCATGCCTATTCATCCACCGTGCATAACGTCAAGTTTTACCATACAAAATAAAACCCCTTTCCTGAAAGACCAAGTTGTGGTTGCAGATTGAAAGCGCACTACCAGGCCTTGCATTTGGCCACCATACCTCCATCAACATAACCATCTGTGACATTTTTCCATCTGCTTCATCGACCTCACATATGAGACCAACCAATGGGGCCACCACCCTCAGCAAAACACCTTCTTTATGTCATCAGGGAGCGAACACTATCATGTTTTGGGGCACCCATTGCTATGTTTTGTACAAACCAAACCCCATTATTCTATTCTTTTGGCAAGTGTACAAAGACCGAAAACGACGCACTATATCCACCACCCACTCATTCATTTTTTCTCCCATGGCAGCAGTCCCTGTTCACCCTTGGTCAGAGTATCACACCCTCACGCAAAAGCCACCATGACATTCATAACCAGTTTATACCCACCCTGAAATTCCTACCGACCCCAGGTATTTCCCCACCAGAAATAGTTATGACTATCGCCAAGCTATTTTTTATACTTCGACCTTGGGTCACTGAATCCCTATCATCAGTTTTTTAGTCATCCCTCACCATCATGCCTGTGTTAAACCCATCACATCCAGGATCTTGATCCCCTGAATTAGTGACCCTCTTGTTCGGTTGCAGCTTCCTTTTTTTCGACATCAACACCTATTTTTCAAAAAAGAAGCGGTACCTTGGATCACCCCTCTCCACAAAAGGGACATCCTTGGGTGGCACTGTCGGAGACATTATTGCCCACAGATGTCATCGATCCTCCTGAAATTATACTACAACACAAGCTTTCATGTCAAGATGGTATTGTACCTTACAACCATTGCACTTTGATCAAATTCGTCGCAGACACATGCCTTCATAAGCGTCTCTTTCAACAATGCTTACATGGGAAGGTCCCAGCTAGTACCTATGCGTACAATGTGTAGTTATATGCCATACCAAGTTTACGCATACGGGTACCACATTCCACCTATTGTCAAAGAAAAAAAGCCCCTGAGGACTTCAACAGTCGTCGTCATTAATTGAACGAATCACTACCATATTAGTGACACAGACAGAACATGTCATTATTTTGAGGTCTAAAATGGGCCTCCTAAGGAAATTATAAAATAATAGTGGAAATAATAAAATAATATTTGATTACATCGTCAAATTTTAGAGGGAAAAAAGGAAAAACTATTTTTTCAACTCGTATTTTCAACTTATCTCCCTATGGGTTTACTCAAATTTCGAGCGGAAACACTCGTTGGATGCATAATTTGATTTTTCATCCAAGGAGTACCCATGTTGCATACTTCTGATGGACCGTGCTACATGAAAAATGAGAAATACATGAAAAATGTGTTTGCAAACAAGTTTTTTCATGTATTTCTCATTTTTCGTGTAGTAGGGTCCATCGAAAGTATGCAACATGGGTACTCCTTGGATGAGGAATTAAAGTTTGCATCAAATGAGTACTCCAGCTCGAAATTTGAGTAAAAACTTAGGGAGATAAGTTGAAAATATGAGGGGAAAAAGTAGTTTTATTAATTTATTATTTTTTATTATTTTTACTTTTTTACTCCAAAAATGGTGAATCATCACCCATGGTTGACATCATCATCATGAATCCTATTGGTTCTTATAAATTTTATTTTTGTTGTACAATTTTCTTAGGAGGCCCATTCTAGACCTCAAAATTCCCCTAGTGATCTATCAAATAGATTTTTTTATCTAGCCACAGCATTACGAGCATGGGACATGCCCGCCTCATATAAAATTTGTATATATTGTATTATATTTTCTTACAGGGGTCCCACAGGATATGGTCGTTCTTTGAACCGGTGTAGGGTGTCTCCAATTACGAGCTACACACAGGTCTCTCTCTCTATCTCTCTACACACAGTACACAGAAAAGAAACTAGAATGTATTTCGGCTATACAGTTCTTCTTAGACCTCACACATTAGGGGGCAACTGTTATCACTGGAAAATCGTGCAAGCAAAGACGACATTATTTAATGTCAGGTAGAAGGATTTATAGGGCTGAGAGAAATTCGAGAATCTGAAAGTATTTAAAAAATATCTAAGGTCCCAGGAAAAATCAAATTTGAACTAGTCAAACATGCTTTTGCGCACAAAATCCTTCGATAAGCACACCCTTGTGCGCGTTTTGACCCAAAAACCATGCAACCCCAGGAGTGGCGGAAGTCTCTTTCCGGGACCACAAAATCACACTCCAGGACATTGATTCCACACTTGACGCTACCTAAGGACAACCACCCAAGCTTCCTTAGGACATCAAGGGAGCTCACAATGGAATAAATGTGGCACACAATGGAATCACCCTCCTCTCTTGGGTCACCATCCACAATGTACCAAGAGAGGGAAGGAGGATTTGGATTCTCCTATAAAAAGCCACAAAGAGATGAGAAACTTAAAAGCACATTGTTATGCTGGCCAGAATTGCCCCATGCAATACCAACAATGTGTGATCCAGAGCAGATATAGAGGGGACTCAGTTGTTGGGCATCCAACAACTCCATTCCACCATAGTAGAGAGAGGGAGACTTTGCGCCAAGGCATCTCAGAAGTAAAGGCATCCTTGCATCGGGACTTAGAACGCCAAGTTCTAAGGGCCCCTTGGCAAGTGGGTTAAATTTTCATCCTCATTTCCTACCAGCTCTCAATAAGAGTGGACGTAAGCACCAGCGTTTGGATAACTGAAGTTGTTTGACTCTATTTAGAGATTTTGTGTTATTGGATTTAGTTTTATGTTTGAATATGCATGCTATTTCTCTATCTAGCATTTTTATGTTCTAGCATGTTCCACTAACTTGCTTGACTCCATATATTTTCTTCCTGTGAACAATAACTTAAGAGGGAAAACCACACCCCTTAAGTTGGTGTGATTTCGTACATACATGCACCAAACACACTAACACAATGGGACATGTCCTCTTCCTCTTTGTGTGTATTGGGACACTGTTTAATAGATAACTTTACACCTACAAAAATAGGAACCTTCACTGGTTTACTATCATGCATATTAAATCTCTGGAATATTGTCTCGACATAATTCCTCTAGTTTAAACAGATCTTCCTCTTTGCCCGATCTCGATTAATTTCCAAGCCCAAAATATAGTTTGCAGGACCAAGATCCTTTATGTCAAATTTGGAGGAAAATTGGGTCTTCAAATCCTAGATAATTTCTTTGTCATTTCCAATCAACAACATATCATCCACATACAAGACCAAATAAATAACACAGTCACCAATCAATTCAAGATACACACAGTGATCTGCTTAGATTTTGGTGAAGCCAAGTCCCCATATATATGTATCAAATTTCTGATACCACCTCATTGGTTACTTTTTTAAACCATACAAAGTATTTTTTAACTTGCATATCAGTTCTTCCTTAACATTCACCACAAAGCCTTCGGGTTGCCTCATGTAGATCTCTACTTCTATATCTGCATTGAGAAATTTTGTCTTCACATCCATCTGTTCTACCTCAAAATCAAATGCAGAAAAAACATATAAAGGTAATCTAATAAAAGTTAACTTGGCAACGGGAGAAAAAAAATCACCAAAATTAATTCCCGACAAATGGGAATAACCTTTTTCTACCATCCAAGCTTTGTCTTTATCCACCTTTCCTTCTGCATTAATCTTCTTCTTAAACACCCATTTTCTTCCAATGGGTTTCCTTCCAGTCGACAACTCCTTCCAGTCGGAAACTCCACCAGATCCCAAGCCTTATTTTTTTGGAAGGATGCCATTTCATCAACCATGGCCTCCTTCCAAAGTTTTCCATCCTCTAAATCTACTACCTCCCTGATAGTTTTGGGAGCCTCATGAGTGATAGATAAAGAAAAATTTTAATAGAAAGCAGATGGAATATACCTTTCTACCTGCCTTCTTTCTTGAATTGATATTCTCAAAACTGGAGTTTATGGCTCTTCCTCTTCTGAATCTTGTTTTGTTGTAGAGTCTAATTCTTCCTCTAGCTCAAACTCTATCTTCTCATGTTTATTTTTTAAGAATTCATGTTTAACAACATATTTCACCTCTAAACACCACATTTCGGTTGTACACAACCTTGATTCTGGGTTTCAAAGCTTATAATCTTTTAAACCATCCTTATACCCAATAAAAATGCACCTTTCAGATTTGCTATCCAATTTGGTTCTTTTCTCCTTTGAAACATGTACACATGCATCACATTCAAATACCCTCAGATGTGAAAGATAGGGCTTCTTACCAGTCCATACCTCATGTGGAGTCTTATCCTCCAACGCTGATGAAGGTGATATCACTAGTAGAAAATGACGAAATTAGTGACTAGGTGACTAAAACAGTTAGTCACCGCAATTATTTCAAGTGAATTACTACTAAATTTGAGCAATTTTAAGTGACCAAACTAAAAATTACTAACTTAAATGACTAATTTAGTCTAGGGATAAAATATATGATTAAATAATAAGTGAATAAACTAAAAGATACTAACATAAATAACTAATTTAGTCCATGATTAAAATATATGACTAGATAATAAGTGACAAAATTAATAATGATTAATGTAAATGACTATTATACTCCAAGAATAAAAATATGACCAAATAATAAGTACGACAAGTATATGAATTAGTCATTTATGTTAGTAATGTTAAATTGTGTCACTCTAGAAATGGAAATTTGCAATTTTGATAGTGAAGTATTATATTTCACTATAGGGGTCTCTAAATCTAGCTACAGTGTTAAAATTTAGAGATAAATGGGTCTTTGAATCCATCTACAGTGTTCAAATTCTGAATACCCTTTTGTCTCTAAATTTTAACATTGAAAATGGATTTAGAGACCCCCTTCTTTGAATCCATCTGCAGTGTTAAATTTAGAGACAAATGGGTCTCCGATTCCATCTGAAGTGTTTAAATTTAGAGACCCTCTTCTAAAATGTTAAAATTTATGTAGATGGGTTCAATAACCCCCTTAAAGGGGTCCATGAATCCATCTATAATACTAAAATTATAACACTTTTATATAATCACTACTAAACCAACATAGAAGTTGCTATTAAAATGATTAACCACAATACATATTAACATAGTCAATATCCTTGTGATAAACAGAAAAAATAATATATATATCATTGGAGTGCCTTGAGCTACACTTGAGATGAATTGAAATGATTTCCGTTGTAACCCAAGAGTATATTCAATATCTTACAAGTCTATAATAATAACATACGATTTAGTGAGGGTCAAGGCATCTCTAAATATGCTTGTGGGGTGGTCGCACTACTTGGGGAAAATACCCTTCTAGATTGAAAGCCATGTTCTTTTTTACTTCTAGAAAATTTTTATAGAGAAACCCAACACTAGTAATTAATCAAAGTGATTTGAGCTATACTTTGATGAAATGGAATGGTTTCCACTATAACCCAAAATTATATCCAATATGCTTCTAGTATATACTAATAACACATGATTTAGTAAGAAGGGTAAAGACATTTGGATATACACTTGCGGTGTGCTCCTACTCCTTGGAGGCTTCTACTTTTCCAGTGTTATAAAGATAGGAAAAATGTCTAATTAGGAATTTGAACCTAGGTAGGGGAAATAAAGAACTAAATAAATACTACAAAATTGATAATAAATAATTAAACCAACCAACCACTTACTCTTTTTCTCTTAATAATCCTTTTTACCTTTTATTATTACTACTCTTGTCAAAATTTCTCCACAAATTTCTCCTGGAAAACCCCTTATTGTGGATTTTTTTCTACTATAAATATCACCCCTTCCTTGTATCTAACATGATTGTCTCTATTTACACATAAACGTTTTATTTTTCCAATGCTTAATGGAGTATTATTTTTATCGTGTTCACCCAAAATTAAAGTACACATTCAAATTTTGTTCAAAATAAACAATAAATGATAACCATATTTGAAAACAGGATAAATAAAAACCATGAACATTATTTTCAAATACATTAACACAAAGAGAGTCCCATCGCATGGAGAGTTTAATGGATTTCCAAACTCACGCCCTAATTCATGCCTTATGAAGCAGAAACCACATTAAAAAAATTGAGGAGGAAGGCCTCTATGGAGCGTGGTAGGAAGAATGAGGGTGAATTCAGTGCCCTATATTTCATTCCAAATCCTACATCCTAACTGAACGAGCTTTTCGTAAGGCTGAAAGGTAAACTCAAGAATGAAAGGGAAGAGAATCCTTTCATGTTTTCACCCGATCAGTAATAATCATTTCTTCAGCCGGAAATATAACTCTAGAAGAAAATTAGGCATCACTAAGGTATTACTTAAGATACCAACGATGCACAATTTAGGAGTAGTGGTTTTTGAGAAGACTATTTTGCTTTTGCTAAAAAACTGATGAGTCTAAATGGTACAACTAAATCACCCATTGCAAATCATTTTGGCGAGTCCATAGTAAGAACACTAACCATTAAGGCTTTGAGGATTGAGGATCAGTTATTGAAGAAGAAATTAGACCTTATTAACAAACAATCGAGCCCCGTTTTCCATAGTTTATGAGCCATTGAATGGTTGATTCAACATCTAGAGATGTTAAATGAAATATTATTTTCTCCTCTGCTCTTGCTATGGTTTTACTCCCACAAGGAAACTTTAATCCTATTATGAACAATGAAGCTAAATGTAAATTGTGGGTGATTTCTGGTGTTATTGAATGTTTTTATGTATAATATGATCATTCCTAACAATTTGAACTGGTGCAGGTTTCGTTGGGATGACCTTCTCTTATGGTCTATCATTGAACATATCATTTGTTAAAAGTATGCAAAACCGATTTACACTTGAAAACTACATTGTTTCTATAGAACACATCAAAAAATACATGCACATTCCTAGTGAGGCCCCAAATGTTATAGAAGATCATAGGCCACTGGATAATGGGGAAATTCGTGGCAAGATGGAGTACCTAGCACAAAATACCCCATACCACGAGGAAATAACTACATGTACAAGTTCCAAGTGAAGGACCAAATAAGTAGCTACTATCATTGTATCTGAAGAAAGTTGCACGGGGCTTTGGAGGACTAAATGTAGCTAGCAAGGCCCTGATCCATGTTCTATTCCCTCCACCTGATGGTGATATAACTTTGCTTATAGGTGACTGGTACACAATCAATGTTTCAGTAAGTTATTAATCCATACCTGAAACGTGTACATCTCTTCAAATCAAAGAGACTAGGTATGTTCAACTTTACCCTATCCACCAGAATTATCTCTTGCAATGCATCAATCTCACTATATTCTATCTTTGGGCAGATCCTTAGAAGAACACTTGCTGTGGGCATATCTATTGGTAACACTTATGTTGCTCACATTATTGGGCATTGTCTACCAAATGAAATAGAAATTATAGCGGAACAAGGTACTTATCATTGATCTCTATCACAAGGAAACTTGTTAGATTTAGTATAGGTGTGTCTATCCTTTCAACGACTCACAAGATCCTATTTATTTTTATTTTATTTGATGGCTATTGTATCCATTTATTATTCTCTTAATATGTATCTAAAATGACTTATTTTTCCATTAAGTTTTTTGTGCCAATATTTCAAATTGATAACAAATGAATTCGAGATAATGTCTATGCACCCATTTAGTTGGGATGCATTTATTTTATTAAAAAGAGTTTGTGAAGTAATTTTTAGGAATATTAGAGTGTGAGAAGTAAATACTTTGTTCAAAGCTACCATCCTGCAAAGAAATTCAAAACAAAACATGCAACAAGTTTTCAACAACATGGTAACAACTCATCCTATCACAATTATCACAATCATGCAGAGACATTTCACACATGCTAAAGATTTCCCAATCTGTATGAATTTATGAAAGAAAATATAATGAATCAAGAACAATTGGATGGAAAATACTAGCACAAATTAAATTTGGCCAATGTAAGGATTTCAATGCAATCCTTTAGCACAAACTCAAATTATTTCACAAAGCCAACACAATGAACAACCCCAGCCCCAAAATCGACTCAGGTAAGTTACCGAATAATTAAACACATATATCCTCTCTTTACAATGTTATTCCTCCATCGAACCTAAAACTACCAAGGCATATGCGTCCAATTCTCCTCCTAGATAGAAGTACCAAACGTAAAAAATTCTAGACACACTTCCTGTGAACAATTGAGGGGCCAGACTCATCATATCCCGATTTTGAAATCCACATCTGCAATAGACATAACAAGTGCATATTTTTAGGTGAATCCAAAACTTTTTTCCGTGATAAAATTAAAAAGAAATATTTATAAAAATTTACTTTTATCAAGTTTGTATCAAATTGTACTTGATGTCATTCTTATTATGTTGGGCCAATTATTGGTGATATTGCGGTGGTGAAATTGTGTTTTTGATCAAATATCCCACCCCATTATCCCCCAATACTATCATGATCCTCCCTTTCCAAGAGACGATGTTAGAGGATCCCTCTAAATAATGATCTACTATCAATACTTGGTAGGTCATCCTGCTTCCCAAAAGCACACTTGCAGTCCTTCACAATAGGCCAAACTATACATGTATTAGTTTAAATCTAAGGATTCCATTTGTAGGTGAGGAATGGAGTGGAGAAAGAAAAGAGACATGGATAATTGATATAGAGCAACAGGCTATTGAGAATTTGATAGGGCATAGTTTAATTCAATTCTCTACTTGATAATTACTTGTGCACTTATTTCTCTTACTTAGATCTTATCTTCATTAGCTTATTAGGTCTTTAATCTAGTAAATTATCAAAACACAAAATACACAAGATTTTAGCTCTTCAAGCCAAGGCCAAAACCTCTCCCTCTTGTAGAGGAAAACCCGCAAGTAATTATTCTTATAGACTTTTAGTTGACTAGTACGATGACCATGACACATACCCTTGACTCTTGTATGCCTCCAAGACCATTATCACTATTTCTTACTGATTTTCATGGCATCCTTATTTATTTCCTTCTTTTCAGCACTGTCCTGCACTACACCTTAGAGAAGCCTGGTCTCTATTCTAGCAACCCTAACCAATGTACTTATTTTTTATTTCTTTGATCCCAGCCTCAACTTCTTAGAATTCCCTTCTTGACCCTTATTCCCGCATTGTTTAGGTATCTCTTAAGCCCAAAGATAGAGCTTAATTTAACACTGTGGTAACCCTCTTTCACACTGCAATCACCCTCCACCTTTCTGAATATGTGAGGTATAGTTGCATACCCAATACTGAACTGTAGTGACCTTCTGGCTGGCTCCTTCTTCACACCTTTTGTATCTTACTTTTTTCGCTGATCTCACCTCTATTATGCACTGTATTTCACACTTGATATTGCAGACTTGTCCGAGGTTTTTCTCTCCAAATGAAACCGTAGAGCACTCTTATATATAGGGACTATTTCCCTTCTCTAGGTCGACATATCAATATGAGAATAGGCCGACATGATCAAGGATACTTCTAGCATATTTCAAGATGAATTTGTGGAGAATATTTGACAAGGTCTTGGAGCATACAAATACATCAATAATTTGTCTTCAAACGTGTAACAATTCTTCATATACATACTCTAATTTATACATTTACGACAAGATGAAAATCCCCTAAAGACATCAAGAATATCTCTTTGACCTACAATAAAAACTTCTTGCTCATGACACCCATGTGGCAAGAATTAAAAAAATACATTTTATTATGCTTGTCTTCTCCATTACATGAATTCATATTTACATATTCATTTATGAAGATTGAACCTAGTTACACTTTCCAACACTCCCTCTTAACTAGAGGAGGTATTCATAATGGTACATGGTCACTCTCGATCTTAAGAATCTCATAAGAAGAATCTGATTGGTAATCCCATCTGTATAGCATCACATTAATCAACATTGTCGTAGTGCAAGGCCTTGACTAACAGCTCTATCTCTCCATGAGACCTTTTAGCCACAATGCTGGCAAGGCTAATGATGAGTAGAAACCCTCATCATTATCTCTCTTGGATCATATCCCACCCGGGTTCACTCAGGATATGCCCATTAGGACTATTCTTACTGTTGGATTCCCAGTCCTAAAACAATATATGTACTTTCACGACTACTCTTTTCTTGGATGCCCTAATACATCCCAAAAGAGCATCAAATGCTAGATGATTATCCAATCCTTATTTCTATCTTTCTAGGTGAAGACCAAAATGATGTGTCTATCTCTCCCTCTCAACTAGGGAGGACATATTCCACAAAGGAATGTACCAATTCCTATACAAGGAATGTACTGATTCCTATACAAGAATGTACCTAAGCTCCTTCCGGACTTAAGAATTACCAAGTTTATTCCAAGTAAGAAACTTATTACCAGGATCCCTCCTAACCAAAGACCTGTAGCAACAATGATGAGAACACCCAGCTGCTCATGAAGAACTTCTTCCTTCAATGTCATGAAATTCTTTGTTGTTGAGGAGTCTTCATCTTTGGGATCTATACATAGGGCATAGATCATCCATCACTTTCATCCAAGAGTCATGTCTTCTATTATAAGTGATCCATCCATCTTCTCAAATGATATAGCTTCATATCATGTTGAATTCGTTTGAACTATACTTATTTTAAGGATCTTTCATCCTGCCATATGGTTATCAACCTGTGGAAGACATATGCTTCCCTTTGGAATCCCTTTATAAGCTCATCAGATATTAATTAATTATAACTATGAACATTTAAATCAAAAGTTACCTTAGTTATGATCTTTCACCATGACATATTCTTGTGGGCATCATCATACTTTGTTTACAGATTGACACATCTACTAAAGATATGTATTTTCAAGAGTCTCCATCTTTTCCTGACTTTTATCAGAGTCTACATATCTTCACAGAATATTTTCTAGTCAAGTATTCTTGGATTCCTTGGATGTTTACTGCTTATTTCTTTTGTTGTACTTCTCACGATCGCTTTCTCAACAAAATTTTCTTTCATTTCCAGGAACTTACAATGTGCAGTTCCTTAATCATGTACAATCACCTCTTATTCCATATGGGGACATATTATGTTGATTTCATCTAGTGTAGATCATGCCTTTTGGCATCCTTTTAGAGGAGGAGATCCCTTTCATTTGATCACGATTATTAGGATAGAAGTAGTGATCAATGTTACCTGAAACCATAAGAAATGAAATTATAATTTTAAAAACAAGTATAAATACCTCATTTACCTTCAGGTCATCTAGTATTCTTTTAGTAGCTTCCTTGATTGAGTGTCTTTAATCCCTTGATCTGTGTCATCATACCATAATTCCATGAAATCGACAAGTTGGAGTTCCTATTGAAACACTTGCTTCCTCTCTAGATCGGTGAATCCTTTGAGGAGGATTCCATCAAAGAATCTTGAGGATATTGAATGTGATTATATTTCAAAAATTTTCCTTTTGACATATGATGAGCCTTGTCCTGGATGACTCCTCTAATGAGGCTACCAAGAGCTATATATTTCATATTTGATTGCCATGAATTTTTTTCCTCTTTTCCTCTTTCTTCTAATATTTTCAGGATGTCACACCATAACTTATTATTTATTGTAGTCATATCCTATACAGTATTTAGGAGTCATGACAAGAACTTTTCTGAGGGAGAATATCTTAACCATTGTAAAGTTATCTTAGTCCCTCCTTCTCTGAAATTATTTTCCTCAAATTCCTCCATCCTTTCCAGTGATATGAGTTTTATTCTTGTAATGTCTCAATCCTTTACCTTTCAATATTCTTACCCTCAACTTGTCTTCTACTATCTAGCATAGAAGTCACAAGTTGTTAGATAAGGTAACTTTCTAGATCCATGGCCATTTTTCACCTTTACCATTAGAATAAGATCTCACATTTGAGATTCTATATGACCTTATTTACTACATCTTTAGAGAATATATCTTCTAGCTTATCATATATTTATTTGATGTCTCCACTTCTGCTACATAAGGATGAGAGGGCATTTGACTAATTTCATAAGAATATTTTGAGCTCTTTGATCCCTTTATATGTATTCAAAGTTTGCTTGACCTTTGGAAAATTTTCCATAGATATGATAAATGACTTCACTTCCTTCAAGGATTATGTCTATGCAAGAAAACGTCTATGACCCAAACAACTTATGGACCTTCTTGCAATCACAAAGTAATTTTAAACAAATTTTATTATAGAACAAAAAATAATTACTTGACATGTGAAGATGATATATTCACCTTTGTCACTTTAATCTTGATTGAAGAAGATGTATTAATGCTTCCTCGGATGGTCTTCTTTAAGTATGAGATCCTTTCTATAATGATACAAAGATTTTCTTATGATAATGCCTTCTTGCCTTTAGGATATTTCAACTTCTTTGGTAGTGAATAAATGTAGATCAGAAATGATTCTCTATACTTTGGAATGTCGCGCTTCAAATATCTCTTCATCTTGATGAGGGTCTTTGGGATCCAATACTTCTTGCTAGTGAAGATTTCTAGTTACCTTGATTTGATTGACAACCCCAAGACTTCTTCTTGAGGTGGAATTTTCTACGTCAATGTAGATCCTTCACTTTTCCTTGACATCGAGATATTTATTATTGCTTTGATATTAAGATCTCCATTACTGATTTGACATAGAGATATTTATCACTGAGTCTGTTGTATCACATATACCATTTCCATGGTACAAAGATCACTGATATACGTTGATATTTATGCACCTATGATCACTATTGTTATGTTGATGAAAATTACACCTTTTTATAGGGATCCGAAACTATAGTACCATGGATAATAACAGAGATATCCAAAGACTGTGATCCAATATCATCTTAGTGGCATGCCCTCGCTGAATCCTTGTTTTCCTCATTGTCCTTTCATAGGTGCCATCTGAAACACTAGTCCTTAAGTGCCCCTTACATGCCTTACCTTTGAATTTAGCACCATAGATATAATACCATGTTGATAATTTTATAGGGCGTAGTTTAATTCAATTATCTACTTGATAATTACCTGTGAACTTATTTCTCTCACTTAGATCTTTTGTTCATTAGCTTATTAGGTCTTTCATCAAGTCAATTATCAAAATAGAAAAGACACAAGATTTTGGCTCTTTGAGCCAGGGAAAAAACCTCTCCCTCTTGGAGAGGAAAACCCACAAGTAATTCTTCTTATAGACTTTCAGTTGACTAATACCATGAACATGATAGAAACCCTTGAATTTTATACCTCCAAGACCCTTGTCGCTATTTCATACTTCTCTTCTCGGCTTCCTTATTTATATCCTTCTTTTTAGCACTGTCCTGCACTGCACCTTAGAGAAGATCAAACTCTATTCCAACAACCCTAACCAATGTAATTATTTTTTTTTCTTTGATCCCAATGTCGACTTCTTAGAATTCCCTTCTTGACCCTTCTTCCAACATTGTTTGGGTTTCTATTAAGCCCACAGATCGAGCTTAACCTAACGTTGTGGTAACCCTCTTTCACACTGCAATCATCCTCGACCTTTCTGAAACATGCCAGGTATATTTGTAGATCTAAGAACGAACTATAGTGACCTTCTGGCTGCCTCCTTATTTACACCTTTTGTAGCCTCCTTTCTTCACTGATCTCACCTCTCTTACGCCCTATATTGCACACTTGAGATTGCAGAATTTTTTGAGGTTGTTCTCTCCAAATGAAACTGCAGAGAACCCTTATATATAGGGAATTTTTCCCTTCTCTAGGCCGACATATCAATCTGAGAATATATCGAAATTATCAAGGAGGCTTCTAGCATATTTCAAGCGGACTTTGTGGAGCATATTTTACAAGGTCTTGGAGCATACAAATACATCAATAATTTTTCTTTACAAGTGTAAAAATTATTCATTTACATGACTCTAATTTATGGCAAGATGAAAAACCCCTAAAGACATGAAGTATAAGTCTTCGACCTATAGTAAAACTTATTGCTCATGAAACCCATGAGACAAGCATTAGAAAAATACATTTTATTATCTTTATCTTCTCCATTACATAAATTCATAATTACATAGTTAGTTATGAAGACCAAACCTAGTTACACTTTCCAACACAGAAAAATGATCAATCACTCTGAACTCAAATATAATACCTTATGTATTGATACATATAGTGGAAAATCCAACTATGTTTATGCACCTCATTAAGAAAGCACAAGCTGCACAAAATCATGATGAATGTTAGTGGACAAATCCTCCCTATGGTCTTAGTAACGTATTTGTTACCACATCTCGGAAAGGAATAACATCTGACACAAATACAGTTAAGAATTTAAATGTAAAACATAAAAATACATTGCAAGCATTAGAAATTGTTTCAAAACCTGGTACTCAAGGAAATTTCACGGTAAACATGCTGGTGATTCAACACAGTTAATTGAGTTGTATCTTGCGAGTAAAGACTATTTGAGAGATGTAGTAGCTGAATATATATAATTTTTTTTTTCATTCCATTCCCTTTATGCATTTTGAAGTAAGTGACCTAAGGCACGTGGCTTTGGTGATTTGTCTTGGATTAATTGGTGGTGTTTGAAAATATGACTTGGATCATTGTTTTTATATGTTGGAAGAGACACTTGTGACTTCAATTATAAACCATTTCAAATGTAACATGTTTCATTGTTTAACCATTTCTTCTATTTTTCTTTTCCAATATTCCCATGGGTGAATTATTCATCATTCACATTATTTGTTGGTTGGGAAGGCTGGAGACTCTGGGAAGCCTCAGATGAAGCCTCATGATCCCTCCCATATTCTTCACATGAATTCAGTTAATGATAATGTGAACTTGAGTGGGACAGATAGAAATTTCATCATTGTGAGCATGCATATATGTATGGATTTAGGACCAACAACTCCAAATCTGGGTCCGAATTTGTGACAGGATCCTAATTTTCCTAATATTGAACAAAATTTCATGGAAACGCTTACATTAATTGTTGGAATTCTAAAAAATTCTAACATGAAAACATAAGTTTTACATGAAGTTGAGTTTTACTCGAATTAGGAGTTATTTCCTTTTTACTAATATTATTATTTAATCCTCTAGATACCACAAAAATTAATCCATCTCAAGGGTTTGTGCTTGATCATTTTTTTGCACCATCTTATGAGAACAATAGAAATGTCGCTATAATACTTGTATCTAACAAGTAAGAGGTTATATCTGAAGCTTGAACCATTTTAACTAGCTCAAAATCGAAAAAAAATGGAAAGACAAAATTGATAAGTTCCATTTGTCACTACTCTAAAAGAATCCCCCCATTTTCCCTTCAGGACCTTTCATTACATAGTGATATCATAATTGAGAGGTAAGGCCTTTATAATCATCATCATTTTTGGGTAGCCGCGAGTAAAATTTTTATTATTTACTCAGTTATAAATTGCAATTCATAATAGAGTTTCTTTCACTCCCATTCAATAACTCCAGTGCCTGTGTATGATATGTCCTCCTTTGGAATATTATTTATTATGAATGAAGTAAATGAGCAGTGCCAGGAGTAAATCATTAAATTTATGGTACTATGGTCTAATGTTTTTCATGTTCTTTTCATTTTCAGACACAAGATAGATATATGCATCGATTGTGATATGCATATCGATAATTTCATAAATGTCTAATTCCTATGTGAAAAAAAAATGACATTAAGGTCCATATGATCGGCAAAGTAAATAGCATTAAGGATTTGTTTTGAATATTAGAGAATTAATTGGTTTTTTGGTTTTTTGTTTGGGGTTTATTCATTTTTGGCCTTGAACCCAATGCCCCTCTCATAATTTGTAGCTTTGGAAAGATGATTCTTTGTTTCCATCAGTGTTACAAGAGTCTCCGATCACTCGCGAGTACTCACGATTCCAACTCTTCTCTTCAAAAAAATGAGCCGATCTGAATATTGGCGAGTCAAACTTGTGTTGACCGAGTTTTAATGGTGGTCAATGGGAGTTTGACTTGTGATTTTTCCGATTAGTGGAGGATTCGACGAGCTAATCAAATTCTTAGGTTAAAATTCTGTAGGGTTTTATTCTGTTGTTTCACTTTCAATTCTTGTTACTTCCCACCGCACTTGGAGTTTTCTTTATTTCTTCTTGTTGTCTACTTAGCCAGAGGTGTCATGGATCAAATAATGCCATTTTCATGTTCTTCCCTCACTGCTTGTGCTTCGACTTCGATAAACCAAAACCCTTTCTCTAATTCGTCAAGGTCATGATGGGTTTTGTTGGTCGACTTTATGTATATAGTATTAGGCAGCTGGGTTCATGTATTAGGAAATGACTTTAGCATTGGTTGACTCACTCATCTTACTAGACTACGCTTCTTTCTGGGTTTTCTATGCCTTAGGTCCAGCCACTTCACCCTTCCCCTGCCCAAAGAGTCACGTAAATGAACTACAGGTCCACTTATCAAATGCGAACAACTTTCCCCGGTGCTCATAACAGTAGCTATTGACTTGGATGGTATATGTACATATTTGTGGCTACTTCCTTATGGTCATGCAACGTTATTTTACTTTAAAAATATCATTTTGAATAAAATAAATTGGATGTAGTATGTTAAATTTCTTTATCGTTTTGAATAAAAGAAAATTGTTGGAGAATGTTGGAAGTTTACAAGGACCTATAATAATGAAATAGTTCCTTAAATTCATTTGTCATCGTCGAGTGTATACGTGATCTAAAAATGGGTATAAAACACTACCAATCCAACTTAACCTAGTTTAGAATTCATTCTACTATAACTCGAAGTAATATTTTAGTAGGTTCACGATGTTAGTTGACAAAAAATTTGATGTTCCTCCTCTCGTTTGAATATTTGTACTTGTTTTTTAATGTTTTCCAATACTAAATATATTTATACTTAAAGTATACATATTGGCCTCATGATTTTTTGGACATTTATTGATATTATGCATTGTGTGTACATGGATTTATTGAATATCAATGAAAAATGTTTTTTAAATTCAATATATGTGTCTATCTTTATTTATTGTATTCACTAATTTATTCCCGATTTTTTATGATCTGATTAAAACTCTTTGCTCTTTCACCTCGCCAATTTATTTTCGATTATGAGTCTGGTAACTTTGGTTTTCATGCACCAAATCGTTTTCCATAGACATTAATATTCTTTTTCCTGGCTTCAAAGCTTTTGAATTTTTTTTTTTTTTTAAACTACCATATGGGTTAGTTCATTTCACACTTCAATGATGTTCCTTTCTGGATTTTTTTCTATCATATTTTTTATGTTTTAAGGAAATTTGTGGTTTTTCCAATTGATTTATAAAGTCTACCCATCCCAATGAGCAACAAAATCCTTTTATGAGTTATGTGTGCAGGTGATATTCACGGTTTCCTAGCCCGCCATTTGCATAAAACATTATTATGCTTTATATATATAGTCTCATGCTAGAATGGTCACATTTCTTTTAATGGGCCTCTAGGATAAAGTGTAGCTTTATCTTGTTTATTACTTTGGTTCACATCAAGGGTGGAAGAATCTCTGGGAGCCACTCATTTTTTTGTTGTTCATCTTCTTAGGAGTTTTTAAATGTGCTAAAGAAGACAGAAAACAAATTATGTATGAGGAAGTAGTGTTTCTAATAATTTAACTATTGCTTTAACCATCACAGAGACAAGTAGAATCCATGCTAGCTGCTATTATTCATATCTAGAGCTAGCCACATATTAGTTTCCATGAAGATTTTAGAGGCTCCAAAAGCCTATGCTAATTATAAGAGAGGGAGTCAAAACCATATCCACAACGATATATAGGAGTTCTTTTCCTATCAGAGTAGATTTTGTTCCAAGCCAAGCAGGTGCAATGGAGACATAATATAGAAGAGGAGAGGAAGAATGCGAGATTGTAGAAGTTTGTATCAGGGAATAGTGTATATTTACTCCATATTTAGTTAGTTTTCTCTGTGTTTTCAGTGTAATCTTTGTGAATGAAAAGAACAGGAAAAATTTCTTTATTCCTCTATGTAACTTTATGTTGAATACGATTAGCTAAAATTACCTCAAGTGGATTTATATATCCCTTTAAAATTAGTGGGGTACTATAGATTATAACAAATGATTTGAATGCTGAAAAGGTATTATTAAAAAAAATACTTATTTTGAATCTGTTTTTGCCTTTCCTTTAATATGATGTTGTCAGCCTTCAATTTTTCTACATCACAATAAACTCAATTCTTTCAAAGTCACCCATCTTGAGATAGGAAATATTGTGTTTATCTGAGTAGTATTGACATCTCCAATGAGATTCTTGAAGGTATCTAAGAGTTCCTTTGCACTTTTATTATTCTTTGTGCGATGAATCATATTTGGCTTAATATTTTCGATGATTGGCTTAAGGCTTAGTTTAAGTGCATTCTTGTTTTTTTTTCTGGGTCAATCTATATTTGTTTTTTTTCTTCATACTAGTGTTTTTTTATGATAATTAGTGTGATAGGCTATTTTAAGTCCATTAGGTTTATATAATACCAACCAAAGAAGTCATGTCCATGTGTGTAAAAAAATTGGCTTAATAGATCCAAGAATGAAGAGGTACCAAAATTTTTAGGAAAACAAATCTACAACAAAATGAGGAGAGTGTATTGACTGTAAAAGAGAATTTTAAACCCTAAGAAACTATAGAATGATGCGCTGGTGTTAAAAAAAGCTATTGAATTGTGTGGGAAAGGCTTATGGTTGCTCTAGTACCATGTTGAGATTCACAGTGTTATCAAGAGTATCTAATAGAACCAAAACCAACCCAAATTTTGCATTGAAGAGAGAGATATCACCAGGGAAACCAAGAGATGCACAACTTTACAGAGAGAAATAAACCCTAACACACATGTGCTAGATAGGAATAACTTAATCACATGATAGATCAAACCAAGAACAATAAATTTCAATTATTCATGGTGACCTTAGGATAAATCACTTGTTTAAGAATAAATAAATGAGCACATTATGTGAAAATACAAATAAGAGTTGTGTATGGGGTGCTTTATCCAATGATGGGTTATGGGGCCTATATTGAGTTAAATAGGTTGTCCTTAGAAAACCTAAAAGCACAACATAAAATAATTGTGGAATACATTGACATTGGCCAAAAATTGGCGAGGGTTTGGAAAACATATTTTTGGAAACATCAAAAAAATAAAAATAAAATAAAAAACCACAACAAACATTCCAAAGTATAAAATATATTCATTTTTTCAAAATTTTAAACATATAAAGCAACAAAAACATTAGATAAACACATTGACACATAAACATGGAGAAAGCACAAATATATATGATGTAGTGGATGCCAAATAAAAATTATACATCAAAATTGATACTTAATCCTAAACCCTCATCATCAATATTATCCTCTGACCATTAATGATGAAGAAAATATAGAAAAATCTTAACAAGTCAAAATGAGATTTTGTTTTAGCGATGGGTACATTTTTACTAGGGTCATGATAGAGGAGTTCAAAAATCACTACCACCATCATCCAGGTATATAGTGGGCTTGATTCCCTTGATTAAATTTTAATTCCATCCCCTCATACATGACAGAACTGAATGGAAATGTTGCAGTCCCCCAAATCCTAAAGTCCTAAAAACTGTTATGTTTGTTGGATTTTGAGTGGGATATAAAATTATACTTTCTCCATATGAAATCCAATGAGTTCCATTAAAATATGTTGATATATATTTGTTGATATATGTGTGTTTTCGTGTGTGTGTGTGTGTGTTATTCATTAGGCCATAAATCATTACTTTGAAGAATGAGAGTCAATTGATTTAGTTTTAATAATTTAATGTTACCATTAATGACATAACATTAGTAGGGCCTAGACAAATCCACTTTCCAAACATGTGGAATCCCTTATAACACTACAATATCCCTCAAGTACACTCCAAATTGGCTCATAGCTCTAACTTGTTGAATGAAATGACAAAAAATAAAGCCATATGACTCAAGAGTCATGGTGAAATAATTGTAGCTATCCATTGAGCTAGAAGCCTATAAAGATTGTTTCAATTGTTATTCTTTTATCAGTGAAGATATAATTCTATAATTTTCATTATTATCTTAATTAATTATATAAGTGAGGAGAAATGTATGCTCATATATTAAGTCTTTCATCATAGGAGAAGACACAAGTAAGGCCATAATAATAAGGTAAAACAAGGATAAGCTCGTGACAACTTTCAGGGTCTAGAGAGCCTATAAAGCTAGTTTCTTCTAGAGGTTCATACCAAAAAATTTATCATAGTGCAAGATTACATCAAACCTTTCAACAACTTTGTATTTCAATCATGTTTGTTATCAAATTTATATCATTTTCTCAATTTTAATTTGGAATAATTCTCTTTCAATTTGCAAATGTTTAAACATTTAAGGATGCCAATCGAGTTTCTAACTTGTTTTTATGGCCACTTTTTCCCTAACTTGTGCTCAAAAATTTCTCTATTGATACGAGTGGTTGTGGGATACTTCTTCTTGAGTTGTAAGTGATTGTTTGGGAAGTATATTTAATGGTCACATCTTTGAGGGGTCACAGGGATAGTTTTCCACACTGCTCCCTGCTTTCCCGAAGCCAATTGGAAACATTGTGGGAGATTTTTCCTGATTAAAGGTTAGGTGTTTATAATTAATCATAATTAATGCTCAAGAGTGATGTCATTTCTGAGGTCTATAGGGTAGCTGAATCATTTAGGAAAAAATGAACTAAAGGCTACATTGTTAGTCTAGATCACACCAAGAAAAATTACATTCTAACATTTCCAAGAGAATTATTTCATTGAGACTTCAAATAAGAATTATGTTGTACTTGTTACCAGATTCCTTAGAGAAATACAAAAATTTCTAGCATTTTGATTTCGAACTTCACAATTTCCAGCATATTGTTTTGTCTTAATCTGGAGTTTGAGCAGGATCCTTTCTTCGTTTTTTAATATAAAAAACCTTCCATCATGTTTACTTGAATGGTTTTCTACTTACAAGAGTCACCAGACTCTTGGAAATTGGGGTTATTCACCTCTCTCTTTGGCAAAAGTTGTCCTCTTTTCTCAAGGTATTCTAACAAGCTTAAAGGAGTTGACACTCCAACAGGTGCCAGAGAGTTGAAACAATCTTGAAATTCCAAGTGTAAGATATGGAAGTTGGCCAAACAATTGATATCAAAATAAATTAATATGAAAAGGTGGCCTATTAATTCTCATCTTAAGAAAAATCCCAAGACTTGGTGCATTTAAGGATCCGATTTCTTGTACTATTTCAAAAAGTTATAGATATAAAATTTCAGGCTTTAAAAAAGGTACTAATGTTGTTTTATTGTTCATTCCATAGATCATAAATTTTAGAGCAACATTTTGATATTACATAAGTGAATGAAATCACAAGAAATCCCATGGAAATCAAGTACAGGTTTGTACTTGGTGTACTATAAAGGTTTGGAGGAAATAATCTTGTATCGATATCGATCAGATTATATCAATGGTTGCAGTATGAAAGCTTTCCCTCTCATTGATAATGATGAAATATAACAAGGTAACTGGTTTTATAGTCTCAATGCTCATCATGTTTGGCTCTATCTGGTGGATTGGTTCACATCGCTAGTCGTAAGGTATTCATGTTCTGACAATACTCCTGTTAGCTATTTTTGTCTCCAGTTACTAGAATTAAATCTTCTCTTTTAGTCCATGGTTATTCCTTGAATATGATCTGGGGAAAGATATTTTCTTGATAATTACAACCTCAAGTCTCAGCCCTTCCCACATTGATAAACATTATGCACTCCACAGCAGGATAATTAATGTCGTATATAATGGAGTATATATATATATATATATATATATATCATCATCATCATCATCATCAAGTGTGAGGTTGGACAATATATATACCTCACTTTATATAGCATTCATTGCTCGGCTATAAGGTGCTTATTGATAACCTCTCACATATATTTCCTTGCATAATCCTACAGAAATCCCAATTCCTCTCCCCTTCAGTTAACAGGGCCACTCCATAGAAGAATTTCTGAAAATTGCACCTAATGTAGGCTTTGCACTTATTTTTTCCCCCTTTCTTAAATGAAAAACCTAGTGGAGGATTGTGTTCATTTTAGAATGTCTCCAATTATCAATAACCAAATATCAGTATTCACTTTTCTCTACAAAATTTAGAGATCAGTCTCTTATATTTCACTTAAAATATCTCATGACTTCAATGTAGTAGGTCACTTTTGAAATATATATAATGGAAAATGCTTACAATTAACAACCGTTGGTTATTCATTGATACATTGAACAACTATGGATTGATTTTCCAAATATATCTCCACCCCTTAGGCACGAGAGAAGTTCCATCACACCTTTCAAAATAGGGAATCCCCTTGGGAAAACATTTTGTGTATAATTTGTTCAGCAAATATCATGATGATTCCCCTCAAGATAAAATTTTATCTCTAATCCTTAAAAAAACATAAAACATTTGATGAATGCATGTAAATAATAATCACTTATGAGCCTTAGCTCAACATATGTCTTCCTTGTCTTCCGTGGATAGTTACCTTGGAGGATCTACTAAAGTGAAACAACCTGTGAACAAATGTCTTCCTTGTCTTCCAACGTATATACCTTTAAAACTTAAGGGGTCTACTAAAGGTAACCAATGGACGAGGATTGCCAGATGGGGGAGGATGATATCGTGGTCTACCTCAACGAAAATTTTCATGGCTTTGAAAAGGAGCAGTTTAAGGTTGTTATTAAAAATATTTTTAGTGTATCTTAATTTTTGGGATGCAATAACCTGCTTTGTGTGCATTGAAAACATGGATTTATAATATCACCCCAATTTTGGCTCACCTAATAGGCCTAGTGCAACATCCCCACACAGTTGATCAAGTCAAGACTTTAACTGCTCATAAATATCAAAAATTCCTTAACCTAAACCAATATTTACAAAATTGGGATATACTTGCTCAGAGTCAGGGTGTGAACAAAGATGGTCTAGCGTCATCGATGGACTCCTTTTTGAAACTTTTGGTATTTCGATACACGATGTTTGACTCGGTATGAATACAGAGAATTAGCCCATTCAAATGTATATATTAGAAAGAAACATGATCAACCCCTTCTTTTCAATGTTTTCCAAATGAAATATATATATATATATATATATATATATATATATATATCTGTGTGTGTGTGTGTGTGTGTGTGTGTGTGTTTTTGCTTCTAAAATACATTTCTAGTAAATGTCTCTAGTGTTTTAGTATATGTGAGGATATTGGGTGTGAACTAGAATCATATATTTCTTAAGGCCCTTCCCATCCATACATGCCAGGATTTTGTACACTATGTATTTTATTAATATAATAACCTTGCAACTCGTGGGAAAATACATCGATTATGAGACCAACCTATTGGAAATGTCTTATCGCTCATAGGAATTGATTCCATGGTTGGTTTGGAAATTTTTTTGAAGGTTGCTTTGATATCATGTTAAAATTTTAGTGCATGTTAGAGTTTAGCACTCAAAGATGAATCCATAACTACTGGGAAACTGAAAAAGTTAAACTTCTATTAAAACAGTAGAACATGAATACTAGATCTGTGTGCATCGAGAAACTAGAAACACTGATAGAAAGTACAGATCTGAACTATCATCCAGACCTACTTCTATTAACTCAGAAACAAGAATTATAACGCAATAGATCAAAATTAGGTAGCAATATTACATATGTAGCAATATTTTTATCTCCATAATGTGCAACACACACAAAAGGTACACATTGCAACTTTATATTTAGAACCAAATCAGTTTGTATGATATCGATGGCTTTGTTCTCATAAAACACTTGTCACTTGGTCAATTTTTACGAAGGAAATGATAGAACATTATGAGTATACAAATAAAAACACCTTCTTTAGCCAATTGATAAATCTCAAACAAAAGGGTTCAATGTCAGTGCATATTGAGGACTTCCAAGAATTGAATATAAGGATACATGATATTTGAGATGAGCATATGATTGATGTCTTCATAGGTGATTTATGTGGATTTATGGTAGCATCAAATTTCCTCTAATTATCAAAATTTGCAGGGAGGTTTAGACACATGTATTCCAGATAACCTAGAAATCATTTTGGGAAATTCCACCCAGATTGTATTTTATTGAAAAAAATAATTATTTTAAAAGGAACATAAGTCTAATCTTAGGAAAATAAAATAATTCAAGTGAATTAATAGAATATGGGTGTTAATTTTCTAGAAAAATTGGATCAAGTCAAAAGTAAATCTTAGTCGTTGATTGAGATTTAATCACATTTGTTGAAGTTTCAACAAGAAGATTATCATAAGGGCTTGAAAGGTCATTTGGAAAACACATGAAACACTCAAGGATCAAGTGATCAAATTTTTGAAGTGACCAGTGCTCAGAGGTGTTGGTGTCCCGTGTTTTGATAGTTTGGCAAATCAAAAGACAAGGAAACATCAGAACCAATATTTAGAGTCCCAGGATCTAGTCCTCCTGTTCTCAGAGAGGGATCTCTCGAATGTTTGTTTGCAAAGGTTTATCTTGTGTGCTTAGAATATGGATTTTAGACTAGTTATTAAGTGCAAGTGTTTGTTTGTTTGGTTGGCTGGATTGATACAACAGAACATGAAAGGCCTAGGAAAGATATATAGATTGAAGGAACATCTGGTTCATTGGGCAATGGAGTCAAAAAGAGGTCATAACATACTCATAAATGGATATGGGATATCAGAGGGAAAATCTAACTTGGCCACAGGATCCTTTGGTTTTTGGAATGAGATGGACATCAATGATTTGGAAAGAGAAGTTTAATTCTCAACGAAGGGAACTTGAAAACATAACTTGAACAATAAAGAAATATTTGATAGACAGGGCTAACCATAAATTCTACAAACATTCTTTAAGAAAATAATGACTTCAAGACAACTTTCAAAATGAAATCTAAGATTCAAGGAACACCCTATTTCCTCAAAGATTTTATTTCAAATGACTTAGAAAACATAAAAGATTCACTGATAAATGCAGTCATAGAAGAGGGAACACCTAATACATCTATGATTACAACTATAAAAGACCTTCAAAACAACTGTTCAAGCAATTACAAAGGGCAATATCGAAATAGACCTCTTTGACTAACTTAAAACAATGGTACTTCAAATGGAGACTTCAATAAGAGCTTTCAAGTGATAGTAGAAAAGCAGGGATAACCATAAATCATGCTGAAATCAACTATTTGAGCTATTATAGAAATAAACAAGCATGAGGACTAAAGAGAGAGATTGAAACCTCTAAAATACCTCAGCAGAAGAAAACATAAAACAGTGAAGGATGAATAGGTCTAAGGTGCTTCTAGGAGTCATTTCTTAGCCTAAAACTTTCAACCTACTGTAATAAGAAATTATGGAACAGAATGAAAACAGGAGAAAACATTAAACAGTTCAGAATACTTCTCCAACATCCAAGCTCATGGATCCAATGATAGAGCCTTCTCAGTAACAAGAATGCAACAACATCATCAAGGCTTCCAAGACTTCAATATCATCTTCAACTTCAACAGACTATGTATTTATTTCAGAGAGTTTTCAATATTACAACTAGTGATCAAACAACAACCAACCAACCAACCCCTTACTCATCTTCTGCAGCAGTATATATAGAAGAATGAGGAGGTGAGATCTGATAAAAGATCTCCAATTACAATTAATACAGACTTAATGGCTTCTTGGCCCTTGGGGGGCTCAATGAAGAAACTTTCATACATATCCTCTGTATTAAATGATTTACATAAAGATTTAAGCTCGGTGGGAGCTTTTGTTGACCTTTGAGGCTCTGTGTGGTGTCGAAGTAACTCTGCAGATGTTTGTCATTAATTTGTGTGCAGAATTTACCTTTTGGCTGTGTTGTGAGGCAGATATCCGGTCCTGATCAATAAATTCAGCCTCTGATTGAACACTTTGAGGTACAAGTGGCATTTCAGTAGCTGGGAGGAATCAATTTGCCTCAGATGTGGTGGTGGAGGCTTTCCTGTTGATAAAAACCCTTAAGATTGTCTTTAAACTGTATTTTAATTGGGGATTAGGATTTTGATAAACAATTTTAGCCGTGATCCCCGCAAATATGTCTTCCATCCTCTGTCTTGGTTCATTTTGATCTTCGTCACTGATACTCTTTGACTGTGCCCGATTCATGGTTTCTACGGGTATGCAGGGCTGCGCAGGGTTATGTGTAATCAATGGTTCATGGATGATTGATGAAACATGGACTTAACACCTGCAAATGTTTTCCTTTGAAAAATCGAAGGTGGGAGGATCGTCACCCTCTGCCTTCGAATTTTCTTCAGACATAGTGAAAAAACCTTTGAACCCTGCAAAATACGAACAAAAATTATAAAATCCATGCATTTATAGGTTACTACTTCAGAAGGCACATGGAGAGAGTGTGGCCATTGGATGGCATCATCCAATGGTCGGGATTTGATTAGAGGAGCCAAAGGGAAGGCTGAAAAATCGTTTAAATCAGAACCATCGATCGCGCAGAGATCGATGATCGGGAGAGGAGGCGGAAGGTCAAAGCGGAAAGCGTTGATCGGGCGATGAATCTGGGAGATGAAATATGGGCCATCGATCTGTAGATCAGATCGACAGTGGAGATCTATTGAAATCCACGCCGTAGCCCGGTTAACTATCGGGCATCTTCGGTGAGCGATAGCCGTTGTATAGCCTGCCCCCGATCGGACGGTATACAGCAATATCACGTTGGGTTTGTTGCCGAACTTTAATACGCAAGGGGGGGGGGGGGTTTCAAATAGTACATGGGACACACGTCGGCCATCGTATGGAATCGGTGCCGATCAGGAAAAAACCACCCTTGCCCCAAAGGCGGAGCGATGAATACCGCGCAGTTTTGCAATCGGTTAGTGGATGGCGGGGACCACCGGGGTGATAGACTCCGCACCGTCGATCTGCAGATCAGATCGACGGTGGAGAAAGTTTTGAACTTCAGACTGGTGGAGGTATAAAATATAATAAAACCGACGAGTTTTAATATATAACCAAGGTTTTAAACTTTGGCCGAGAAATATTTTATTTGAAGCGGATAGGCGCCCGTCCGCGGGGCTGAAGGTTATATGAAGGGTAGTACGACCGGGGGCTTATGGAGGAAGGGGCTAAAGGTGATTGGGCGACGCGATAAGCGCTTAAAGGACTAGCGCTTGGTCTTGGCATCTGGGCATATGGAGGGGGGGTTTAAAATCTTAGCCCAAGGGGGCTTAAGTTCACAATACATAAAAAATATGATTTTTATGGATTTTTGATGATTTTCAAAGGTTTAGAGGGGTTCCGATAAGGCAAAGAAGAAGTCTTTAAACCTTATCAAAGGGTTTTTGATGAAGGGGAAAGAGAAAAATCATGAAAAAGAGGCATTTCATGGGGGAAAAGGAGAGAAAAAGAGGTTAGTTTTGGAAGAGGGGAAGGGGGGAAAATGATGTTTGCAGCAGTAATATGTCTTGGAAATCTGCAAGATTTCTGGATGTAGAATAGGCACAATAGTGAAGATTTGTGATAGAGGCAGGAGGCCATCTAGAGTCTTCAAGAGCCAACACTTTTTAGTAATAAAATTTGTTCCTTGAAGGCTCAAAATGGTCTTAGCCACCTTTTGCTATAAAAAAATTTATAGGTGGCTAACAGTGGCTCCACTTGGGGATTGTGCCTTCTTGAAGGCATCAAGAACTTCAGACTTGCATTCTCTAGGAGGCTGACTTGTGCCTGATCCATTGGGCTGCCTTTCTTTCTGTGAATGATGTTCTCTGAAAACATATTAGCAGTCATAAAAACAATGGATATTCATCAATACAAACTTTCTACCTACCCAATCCTACTGATCTAACATTTTTTTCTTCATTAGAGTGCACTTGGATTGGCAAAGTCTTTTCACAACATTTTGTTCTGTTGAAAGCAGGAAACCTAATCTATTTCTACTTCTTATTTCTCCATGGACTCAGATTAAACAGTTGAGCCCATATGATTCTCTACCTATTCTATCAATCTGTCAGGATTAAATAGTCTAACAGATTTTTATTCTCTAATTTCTAAAACATAAATTTAAAAACAGTCAAGTCAATATTAAGCTGTTTGACCAGCTGTGGTCTATGGCATAAAAACAAGCTGCACATAGACATTATTCTGGAGAAAATTAAATCAACAATGGAAGGCTTAATATCTGAAAGCTTCTCACCATGGCCTTCTCTTTTCTTTATAGCTCTATTTTAAATTTGTTTGAGCTGTTTTGTCTTTATCACATAGTTCTAGTTTTGAGCTGATTGGAACCATATTTTTACATCTCTTTAAATCAAAAAATAAAACAGATTTGAGTCATCTCTCTTTGGAAACCTAGGTTCAGATTTTGAGCTTGTTTGAACCTTTAATTTCTATCCTAATCTATCTACTAATAAGCCAAGATTAAATGGTTTGGCAAATTGAATTCACTATCCTATCAGCAGAAAATTTAAAACTAGTTGGTCAAGATTAGGCTGTTTGACTAACTAGAAGTGTGTTCTTTAGGAGTGGCATTTGAGCTTGCACACTTTCAGAATTTGTTTCTCTTTTTTGGTATGGGGGTGTACCTTTCCTTTTAAAATATGCCCTCTTTTCTCTTTTCTATTGTTTTTAGATTTTTCTTTTTCTTACAAGACAAAAAATCAACAACTAACTAAATGCTCAAAGCTGAGCTTTATTGCTTTCCTATCTAACCTAATCTAACTTGGAGAATTTACATATTTTAGCTGATGAACTCTCTTTTCCAGTACAACCAATCCAGCAAATGATTTCATGATTGGTCCTTCTTCATCTCCTTGGGCAGGCTAGACAAACAGGGCCACTCCCATTCTTTTTGTTTTTTAGCAGAAGCGCTAAATAATCCTCTTTCTTTTGGTAATATACTGCTCCTAATAACCTTTATCCCTTCTTAAAAGTTTTTTAAGAAATGAGCATAGGGATCGTGAAATAATACCTGGTTGTGAGTGTTTGGAAGATATGTTTCAACCAGGATCATCTCTTCTTTCTCCACTGGATTAAGGCAAAGATTCTTTTGAGGAAGACAAACTTCCTCATCTTCATTATTATTTGAACTGGAGGACTCATCATATATTACAGTGTTGTCCTCTTGTAGCTCTGAGATATTCTAATTTAATAGGCTGAGCTCATCATATATTACAGTGTTGTCCTCTTGTAGCTCTGAGATATTCTGGAGCAGGGGTTTGTTCTATTGCTTCCTCTTTTTCAAGAGAAGGTTTATTGGTTTCAACTTGCTCAAAAATTTCTTCATTGCTTTCCCCCTCAACCTTTGAGCTGAAATTCTGTTGATTCCCAATCACATGGAAACTATCACTGATGATCTGAGATGAAGAAGAGAAAAGATCCAATAAATCTTCACTTACTTCTAGGTTTTGAAAACTTTCGTCATCAGTATCATAGACAATATGCACTGGTTCATTACTTTTTTGAAGGAACTGATCTTCCTCCCATAAATCTACTAATGATGACCCTGCAAAATTAACTTCTATTTGGGAAGCATCATCACTAGATAGATCAAGGTTAGGGGAATCATAAATATAAGTAATACTACCAATCAAACATACTGGGTTATCAGCAGGTCTTTCTTTATTTTGATTTACAGAAGAACTTTCCAAATATTTACAACAAAGTTCAAATTTTTTTTTTCTAAGTATGCTTAATCTATTAATCAACAAAAACAAAAATATGTACAGCAGGAATTATCCAGGACCATGCCCGAGGATGAGGCCTGTTAAGCAAAAATTCATTGTTGAGCACTGCCCTCCAAGAGGGAAACCGGTGCTGTATGTTTTCCAACAAAATCCCACGCAGGGGATGCATCTTGTTCGTGAAAAAGAAAGCCTATGAGACCTGACCAAAACCATTAAAACAAACATTAAAATTTTCAAAAAAGTAGACAGAGCCATAGCAAAACCAAGAACAGTGGAGGCGCTACTCGTCTGGTGCCTCTTCCACAACCCTGCACCATAGCTCGTCTGGTTCGCCATCAGTTGTATACAGGTCCTCTGTGGAGTGTATAACTTTCTCAGCAGCTGGGATGCGCTTTACCTCGCTCGGTTGAGTTTGGTGCTGCGCAATTTCAGTTCCAAGGTCCTGAGTATCAGTTTGTTTCCCTTGCTGCTCCAGATCAATATCAATATGCATCTCATTGCCTTGACTAGCGCCATCCTGGTTAATGTCCATGTCCTGCACGTTCACGATCACTCCGCAAGCATTCATGTCCTCAGCACTTCCAGCCCGTCTTCCCGAATTGGGAGCCTCATTTTGAGGGGACTCACGAAAAACAATAGTAACAGAGGCAGTAATTCGATGGAAATTGAGCGCACTTATGAAGGTGAAGTGCCTCGTTTGAGAATGGGCTGGAGCGTGCGGAGGGGTGGGATAACGTTGCCCAGAACGAAGGATACGACCTCTGGAAGCTCGGGAAATTCTTTCACAAGTATGAGAATCCGCAGCGGAGGTGCTGGAGGATGGGGAGGAGTGCCTAATCAGTCGCTGGGATGATCCTCTTCTACATCTCATCCTGTGCCTGAGACGAGGCATTCTTTCATTCGAAGCTGGAGCCCTGGATGAATGCTGTAACCAGAAAGAGGTGTTGGCCAAGTGCGAGAGCGGGAGCTGCTCTGTCCAATTTCCGGAATCCCTCATACAATTCCCCGCAGTTGAGAAATGCAAACTGTCGCTGAGCTCTAAGCAGCCATGGATCCTAGTACATTTTCCAGTCACTGTGCGCTCGGAGGAGAGCCGAACATTGGGAGGGCAACAAACAGAAATGGGCCTGGGAATACTTCTCAAGGGATGCTCGTCCGCCATCCTCTGAACTAAAGAACCAAATCTGCTTCCAACCATCAGCATTAACCCCTCAATTAATTGATTGATCTCCATATCATGTTTGCAGTGTGTGGAGATGTCTCGATCTCCGGTGATAGAGTTGTGAATCGCGCCGGGCGATAAATGCCTTAAATGCTTCATTCTCTTGTGCAGGTGCTGAAGGACACTTGCAGGTCCTGGTGGCCTTTGGCTTGCCGGAGTGCCGCCTGTCCGACTATGCCACCCTTTTATCGCTTTAACCACCCGCATCCGGGTTACAACAAATTTCATTATGTGAATGGGCCAGAGTGTTTGTTTTGAAAAAAGTTTCAGAGACTGACTGTTTATAAATAGTCTGATCTATCTCTTTCTCTATTAAAGGGGAGGATGTTTCTATTTTCCTTTGAACATGAGTACAACAGTTCTCTGTCTCCTGTGAAGACTGATTTTGAGGCTGGATGTCTTCTTGAGCCTCAGCTGTAAGGGATGACGGATCAACACCTGAGTTTTCAGGAATATCTTGAGGAATATCTGCGGTCTCTTGACTATTTTCTTCCTCAGCTGTTTCATCCATGTTCTTGTGATAGCCAGGATGCATATGAAATTCTTGAATGGCTATTAACAGATCTTCATGATGCATATTAACCAAATCCACATCAATATCTAATAGGTACTGTATGATATTATGAGATTGATCACAACAATCCCATGACAAGGATGGAGAGTTTCATTCATAATTCTTGTAAAATACTTGGTGCATGTTTTTTAAAGAAAACAAACTTTTGGGTTCTAACCATTCATACCAATTCCTAGATTGTCCTTCTAATGTTGCCATGAAAATTTTCATTAAACAGTCTTCGTGCCATTGAACCTTGAACTTCCACACATGTATATGAAACTTGATGAGATGTAGCAAGGGGTTATCAACATTTTCGCCCTGAAAGGTAGGTAGGTTTTCTAACCAATCTACTTCAGGCATTTTGTGTGGGAATCCTGGGATATGCTCCCTGCTCATTGGGGCATACCTTTGTTGTATCTTGAAATCATTTTATAAATCAAGAAAGAGGTCATTGTTTCTATTCAACCAGTTCAGAGTCTTCTACCAGTGGAGTCATTAGGTCTTTTGGAATTGTGGAGTTTCCAGGAGGAAGATTTTGAAGTCTTGCTTTCGACCAACAGCATGATTGGGTTTTCTCAATGCATTCCCAGGAGAGCTTACAAGGACTAATGAAGAAATAGGCCTACTAGAGGCCAGTGGAGTCACCAGGTGGAAAATTTTTAGCTTTTGTAAAGGTAAAATGTTTTATGGTTCCACCACCATGTTTATTAGGAAGCCAAACTGAAATGTTTTGGGTTTTTTGTGAGTTTCTTGATCTTATAGGTTATGAGAGTGTCCTAAATCTGACTTAACACTTAGCTAGGGTGTCAAAACATACAGAGTTCACTCTTATGGCTTGGTAACTGCTTCCTTCAAGGTTTGATAAGGTTTAATGAGAATCCTAAGGGTTACTTAGTTTGTCACTGATTCAATTAAGTCCTATCATGATTACCATTGCTTGGTAGTGCTTGAAGAAGGTTACTTATGTTATATTGGGCCTAAAAAGTTTGAAGAAAAGTTTTCAAACCATTATATTCTCATTATGTCCTACCGTGATCGCCATTATGTTGGTGTCCTGTGTTTTGATAGTTTGGCAAACCAAAAGACAAGGCAACATCAAAACCAATATTTAGAGTCCCAGGATCTAGTCCTCCTGTTCTCAGAGAGGGATCTTTCGAATGTTTGTTTGCAAAGGTTTATCTTGTGTGATTAGAATATGGATTTTAGACTAGTTATTAAGTGCAGGTGTTTTTTTGTTTGTTTGGTTGGATTGATACAACAGAACAAGAAATGTCTAGGAAAGATATATAGAATGGAGAAACATCTGGTTCATTGGGCAATGGAGTAAAAAAGAGGTCATAACATACTTATCAATGGATATGGGATATCAGAGGGAAAATCTAACTTGGCCACAGGATCCTTTGGTTTTTGGAATGAGATGGACATCAATGATTTGGAAAGAGAAGTTTAATTCTCAACAAAGGGAATTTGAAAACACAATTTGAAAAATAAAGAGCTTTTTTGATAGACAGGGCTAACCATAAATTCTACAAATCACACCTTTAAGCAAATAATGACTTCAAGACAACTTTCAAAATGAAATCTAAGATTCGGGGAACACCCTATTTCCTCAAAGATTTATTTCAAATGACTTAGAAAACATAATTTTTTCACTGATAATTGCAGTCATAGAAGTGGGAACGCCTAATACATCTATGATTACAACTATAAAAGACCTTCAAAACAATTTTTCAAGCAATGACAAAGGGCAAGATCAAAACATACCTCTTTGACTAACTTAAAACAATGGTACTTCAAAGGGAGAATTCAATAAGATCTTTCAAGTGATAGCAGACAAGCAGGGAGAACCATAAATCATGTTGAAACCAACTATTTGAGCTATTATGGAAATAAACAAGCATGAGGACTAAAGAGAGAGATTGAAGACTCTAAAATACCTCAGTAGAAGAAAACATAAAACAGTGAAGGATAAGACGAATTCCCCAAGATGCTGAAATTGACGCAACCTATTGTATACTCTCCTAATGTAGTAGAAATTTTGGAACGAATGAAAACGGAAGAAAACAATAGTCAGAATATTTACACAACAACTGGCTCCTTGGATCAATGATGAAAACCTTCAGTATTAAGCAATAATATCATCGAGGATAATGGAGCTGAATTTGTTCTTCAACAAAAAACTATGCTTTTAATTTCGAGGAGAGTTTTCAGCTAATAAAACTAGTGATCGAGCAACAACCAACCAACCCTTACTCTGATTGGATGACTATTTACTGGGTGGTATATGAAGAATGAGAAGTGAGCGATGGTCTCCAATTACAATTAATACAGACTTAATGGCTTCTTGGCCTTTGAGGGGCTCAATGAAGAAACTTTCATACATATCCTCTGTATTAAATGATTTACATAAAGATTTAAGCTCGGTGGGAGCTTTTGTTGACCTTTGAGGCTCTGTGTGGCGTCGAAGTAACTCTGCAGATGTTTGTCATTAATTTGCATGCAGAATTTACCTTTTGGCTGTGTTGTGAGGCATATATCCAGTCCTGATCAATAAATTCAGCCTCTGATTGAACACTTTGAGGTACAGGTGGCATTTCAGTAGCTGGGAGGAATAAATTTGCCTCAGATGTGGCGGTCGAGGCTTTTCTGTTGATAAAAACCCTTAAGATTGTCTTTAAACTGTATTTTAATTGGGGATTAGGATTTTGATAAAAAATTTTAGCTGTGATCCCAGCAAATATGTCTTCCATCCTCTGTCCTGGTTCATTTTGATCTTCGTCACCGATACTCTCTGACTGTGCCCGATTCATGGTTTCTGCGGGTATGCAGGGCTGCGCAGGGTTATGTGGCATCAATGGTTCATGGATGATTGATGAAACGTGGAATTAACACCTGCAAATGTTTTCCTTTGAAAAATCAAAGGTGGGAGGATCGTCACCCTCTACCTTTGAATTTTCTTCAGACATAGTAAAAAAACCTTTGAACCCTGCAAAATATGAAAAAAAATTATAAAATCCATGAATTTATAGGTTACTACTTCAGAAGGCACATGAAGAGAGCGTGGTCGTTGGATGGCATCATCCAACGGTCAGGATTTGATTAGAGGAGCCAAAGGGAAGGCCGAAAAGTCATTTAAATCAGAACCGTCGATCGTGCAGAGATCGACGATCGGGAGAGGAGGCGGAAGGTCAAAGCGGAAAGCGTTGACCGGGCGATGAATCTGGGAGATGAAATATGGGCCGTCGATCTGCAGATCAGATCGATAGCGGAGATCTATTGAAAGCCACGCCGTAGCCCGGTTAACTATTGGGCATCTTCGGTGAGCGATAGCCGTTGTATAGCTCGCCCCCGATCGGACGGTATACAGCAATATCGCACCGGGTTTGTTGCCGAACTTTAATACGCGATGGGGGGGTGGTTTTCAAATAGTACATGGGACACACGTCGGCCAACGTATGGAATTGCTGCCGATCAGGAAAAAACCACCCTGGCCCCAAAGGCGGTGCGATGAATAACACACGGTTTTGCAATTGGTTAGTGGATGGCGGGGACCACCGGGGTGATAGACTCCGCACCGTCGATCTGCAAATCAGATCGATGGTGGAGAAAGTTTTGAACTTCGGACCGGCGGAGGTATAAAATATAATAAAACTGACGAGTTTTAATATATAACCAAGGTTTTAAACTTTGGCCGAGAGATATTTTATTTGAAGCGGATAGGTGCCCGTCCGCGGGGCCGAAGGTTATATGAAGGGTAGTATGACTGGGGGCTTATGGAGGAAGGGGATAAAGGTGATTGGGCGATGCGATAAGTGCTTAAAGGACTAGCACTCGGTCCTGGCAGCTGGGCGTATGGAGGGGGGTGTTAAAATCTTAGCCCAAGGGGGCTTAAGTTCACAATACATAAAACATATGATTTTTATGGATTTTTGATGATTTTCAAAGGTTTTGAGGGGTTTCGATAAGGCAAAGAAGGAGTATTTAAACCTTATCAAAGGGTTTCTGATGAAGGGGAAAGAGAAAAATCATGAAAAAGAGGCATTTCATGGGGGAAAAGGAGAGAACAAGAGGTTATTTTTGGAAGAGGGGAAGGGGGAAAAATGATGTTTGCAGCAGTAATCTGTCTTGGAAATCTGCAGGATTTCTGGATGTAGAATAGGCACAGTAGTGAAGATTTGGGACAGAGGCAGGAGGCCATCTAGAGTCTTCAAGAGCCAACACTTTTTAGTAATAAAATTTGTTCCTTGAAGGTTCAAAAAGGTCTTAGCCACCTTTTTTATAAAATTTTTTATAGGTGGCTAACAAGAGGAAACCTCGATCAAAAGATATTTTGTAGGGAGGGGTAGTAATTCCAGTTCGAAGCATTACTGATATGGAGAGTGCATAACAGAGGAGACAATGAGAGCAACAGAGGCATCATGAAGCCACTGACGTAGAGGCTATGCAGGCACTATGCAGAGCCTGAGAGGGATTTGTATTTTTACCGAGAAGACAACGTTGGTTCAGTTCCAGATCTCGAAGAGATTTTATGAAGGCCAGAAGACCCCAGCTTCCAGCCAATAGTGCGACTATTACAGAGATAGAGGCCAGCCATAACTTTGATGCAGAGACTACGCAGAGTGACGTAGTCATTGCACAAAGGCAGCATAGGGTAGTTCATTTTGGGTGTTTTTCAATGCCAGGTTCGCATGAAGGAGTGTTGTTTGTCTCACAAGATCTTTCTTGTCAGTTTCTATGAATGATTTGACAGATCTGTCAATCATAGACTTGTACTCATAAAAATTACTGCATAATATACAATGATCTAGATTTATGCAGGAACGCAGTAGAATACACATATAACCATAGACACAAATATGAAACAGAAATAACACTTCATTTCATTAATATCAAAGAACTGAAATTTGCTTACAGATAGAATGGAAATAAAGTAGCTAAGGCACTGGTAGTTTATCCCTGAGAAGAGATGTGGTGGCTATAGGCCTCTGAACTGTGTTACAATGAGGCTATAGGGCCTATTTATTATTTAGAAACAATGGAAAACCCTAAAAATCCTAAACCCTAACCCTAGGAGATGAAGCACCAAAACTATGGGCCCCGTTTGGGTAAATTGGTGTTTGAACTTCCCAGGGACGTAACTTTGGCATACAATCTTCGTTTGACACGCACCATACCTCTTTAGAAAGATCTATCTGAGGAGTACATCTTTTAATGTGAGAAACATTAATCTATGGAACCATTTTTCTCCCAGGTTTCCCAAAAAATGTCGTTTAGGGCCTCAAAACAGCTCCAGAAGTTCAGGGCCTGAAAAATTGCTAAAAATAGTAAGTTGTGCTGAAACTGAAAAACTAAAAGAGAGAATGGTGGGGCCCCATGTGGAATAGGCAGGTGGCCACCAATATCCACCTGGATCATTCCTCCCCCCCTTAGGATGCAATGGTCCCCATTGTGTTGAGTTCCTCCATGAGATGAGGAAACTTCTGCTGAACTTGGTCCCTGGTGAACCACTTGCCTTGGTGTAGGAGTTGGCCAACTTTGACAACCCGATACAGTTGGATCTTCTGTTGGTTAGTGTTCTTGATTTGCGTTTCCATGATACAATCTGTGGTGGCCTGTTCCATGCAGTCTGGGTTTAACTCTGTTGGTGTGAGTTGTTCTGCAATGTCAGAGGTGTCCAGTAGAGGTGGGAAGTAGGGACGAAGGCAGTCCACATTGAATACTGGGTGCACACCAAGGAATGGTGGAATATTGAGCTCAAATGAATTGTTCCCTACAGCTTTTGCGATAGTGTACAACCCATATCGAAGTGGGAAAAGCTTGTGGTGGGGTCTATGTGAGGCGCTCTTGCAAATGTAGCCACATTTTTTCGCCCACCTGGAAGTTATGTGGCACCCGATGTTGATCATTTTGTTGCTTGTACTTAGCATTGGCTCTGTCCAATATGGCATGAACTTGTTGGTGGATGCGTTGAATGTGCTCAATGAAGCTTTTTGCTTTGTTAGCTTCAGACTGGACATGAGCCGAATCGGCCTGAGTAGCCGCAAATGGCATGGCTATGTCATTGGGACATAGTGAATGGAATCCCAAGCCCACCTAAAAGAGGTTGTGGCTGGTTGAGCTATGGAGAGCCCGATTATAATTGTGTTGTACATAGGGGAGACTCTCATCCCATGTGCATGGATGATTTGAATTGTACATGCGTAGAATGTGTACAATCATCGTGTTGACGACCTCTGTCTGGCCATCAGTTTGGGGATGGAAAGCTCTGGACTTGGTGAGCTTGGTGTCCAGCATTGACCAGAGGCTAGACCAAAATGTGTTGAGGAATCTATTGTCCCTATCTGATATGATAGACTGTGGGATCCCAAATTGCACCCACACTCGTTCAAAGAAGAGTTTAGCAGTGGCTTCTACTGTGATATTCTTCTTGGAGGCCATCGTAATGACCATCTTCGAGAATTTGTCGACGACCACGAAAACACAGTCGTTTCCATGCTTAGTAGAAATAAGGCTCGACATGTAATCCATGGAGATGGATTCCCAAGGTTGACTAGGGGTAGGTAGCAGAGTACATATGCCTTGCTTCTTGATGGTCGATTTGGCAATGGCGCAAGCAGTGCAGGATTTGATGTACTTCCTGACATCGTGTCGAAGGTTCAACCAATAGAAATACTTCTGCAGTACTGCCACTATTTTCTTGACCTCAAAATGCCCAGCGAATCGACTATAGTGCGGTTCCCATATCATCTTGCAATGCTCGCTTGAAGGAACACAAAGGTGTCCCACGTGACATAACAGTGCATCTTGGAGGTGAAAATTTGGAGCTTGCGTATCCCTTAAGAATGCCTTGTATGTGTGGCTGAAATCAGGATTGCTCTTGTAGAGAAGTAGCCAATCAGAAGTCTCGTGCCCACTAGAGTTGAGAACGGTGGTTAGCACCATGATCGGTGGTCGGCTGAGGTAGTCTGCAACATTATTGGTGCTACCTTTCTTGTAATTGATGTTCAAATGAAATTGTTGCAGATATGTGGACCAATTTTGATGGCGATCATTCTGCAAGTTCCCTTATGTCTGTATGAACTACAGGGGTCGGTGGTCTGTGTGGATGATTGTTTCCTTCCCCAAAATGTAATGCTTCCATTGTCAACAAGCCTGAACAATGGAATACATTTCTTTGTCATAAGTGGGATACTTGCGAACTATGTCGGACAATGTCTCACTGTGATATACCACTGGATGCCCTTTTTAAGTAAGAAATTCCCCAATAGCATAGTCAGAGGCATCTGTCTCGATCCCAAATGGTTGTTGTAAGTCTGGTAATGTGAGCAGTGGGGTAGAACAGAGGCGATGTTTCAATTCTATGAACGCCTTCTGTTGAGGTCTGGACCAAAATAATTTTTTTTTTGCTCCTCCCTTGGTGACTTGAATCAAGGGCCAAGTGATATGAGAGAATCCCAACACGAACCTGTGGTAGAAATTAGCAAGACCCAGAAAGCCACGAAGCTCTTTTAGGGTGGTTGGGGCTTGCCAATCCCGAATGACTTGGATCTTGGATGGATCCACATGCACCCCCCTTTCATCAATAATGTATCACAGATATTGAACCCCAGCCATGCCAAAAGTGCACTTCTCCAAATTGGCACACAACTTGTGTTGCCGCAATGTTTGGAGGACTTGTCAGATGTGGTTGAGGTGCTCTTCCCAAGTCTGGCTGAAGATTAGAATGTCATCCTAGTACACCACTACAAATGAGTTGGTGAATGGCCACAATATGTTGTACATCAACATCATGAAGGTTGTGGGAGCATTCATCAACCCGAAAGGCATGAAAAACCATTCAAAAAGGCCCTCCTTAGCTTTGAAGGCAATCTTCCACACATCAGAGGGTTCGATTGGTACCTGGTGATACCCAGACTTCAAGTCGATCTTGCTAAAATATTTCGCCCCTTTGAGTTGGTCCAGAAGGTCATCAATCCGTGGGATCAGGTACCTATTCCAGACAATGATCTTTTTCAACACCTGATAGTCAATATAGAGTCTCCAAGTCCCATCCTTCCTCTGTACCAACGCGATCGGGCTCCCACAGGGTGATGAACTTGGCCGGATATGACCTTTCTGTAGCAGCTCCTGAATCTGCCTCTTGATTTCATCGTTCTCCAAAATAGAGCACTGATAGATCGGTCCATTGGGTAGTGGTGCACCTGGGGTTAGATCAATGTGATGCTTAACCTGACAGTACAGAGGCACCCCTGTGGGTGAGGTGAAGATGTCCCCATACTCCTCCACAACCTTGTTCATTTGTTGTTGTCGTGCAGAGAAGCCCTGTTTGGAGGTTGTGGCCATAATATTCTTCTTGCCACGGGGGCGGATCATCAGGAAATTTTTTTTTTCTGGTTTAGGAAATGAGCTTACTACATTTTTTTGCAGTAACCAAAGAGATAGCGGCAGGCGGTGGTACCTCTGGTATCTTGTACAACTTATTTCCCAAAGTAACAATAACAGCACAAGACCATGACTCATACATAGCATGTCGCTTCCACAAGTATGGTTGGTCTCATAATACATCAGAAACATCAAGAGGAGAAATGTCACGTAATACCTCATCCATGAAGGGCTTGATGTTGTAGGGAAGGTGACACTGATGGCTGGCGCGGAGATCCCATCCTTGATGAAGCCAACCGATGGTGTATGGTTGTGGGTGTGCCATGGCCGGCAAGCCCAACTGCTTCACTACGTCTGCTGAAATGAGGTTCTTTTGGCTCCCATTGTCAACAATGAACTATAGTGGGGAACCCTTTACCCACATCTGGGAGTGGAAGAGACACTCCTCCTCCTCTGGATCTTCCGGTTCCTCTTTCTAGATCTTTGCAGTGGAAACAGTGGCATTGGGCTTCGCATCAATAATATGTTTCTCTTTGTCATTCCCCTTGTTAGGTTTTGATTCATAGTCAGAGCATGGATTTGATTCAGAAGCCCTCATATTGGCCACCAGTGACTGCTTGGCCTGAAACTCACTTCTGTTGTGAGTGGAGCTCTTATGGAACTCACACCACTTTCATTGGTCTTTTTTTGGCTTCGTGGTGTTGTTATTTGCTTGTGGCTTTGGTAGGGTGTCTTGGGCCACCATGCCTTGGCTTTGTCCTTTTTTTTGAGGTTTTGGGGCACCTTTCCCTTGATTTTGATTCACAGATCCAAAGTCTCGCTTCTTCTGTTTGAATTTCTGCTCAATCTTGGCAGCATACCAGTTTGCTGTACTAAGCGAGGAGATGTCAAGGAACTCCATTTCCTCCTGAATGTATCTATGAAGACAAATGTGATACTTTAGCACCAAATGTTTCTTTGAATCTTTGATACCAAACTTTGTATGTAGGGTATGGAACAACTTCGTTAGGTCATGCACATCTTGATCCCTTTACTGCCGCAGCGTGGTCCATTGTATGTACTTGTCCTCATAGCTCCCCACAGGATAATATTGTTCCTTGATGGCATCTCGAAAAGAATTCCAAGTGGGTACATCTGAGAACAGAGAGGGTTATGTCTCATCCTTTTTCTCACAGTAGGTTTCCCACCAGTCCTTGACATTGGGGGTAGCTTTGAGGAGTGAAAAAATAATCTTCTCCCGGTCGGAAAAGTCATGAAACGAGAAATATCCTTCCAATAGATTCAACCATTTATCTATAGCATATAAATCTATTTGACCCTCAAATATGGGAATTTCAAAGCTTACTTGTACCTTAAAGGGAGTCACGGCTCCAGAGTGACTGCTGGATGTAGATGCGCCGTCAGTGGGCAGTCGTTGAAGGATTTGGGCAAAGTTATCCATCATCACGTTCCTTTGTTTTTCGAGAATCTCCTCGAGCAACATTTTGATAGGAGCTCATGCTACCTCACCTTTCTTTTCATCTCCGATGGGCATCCTTCAGGGTTTGCGAGGCTGATCTTGCAAAGGTTCAACCAGATTGAGCCCTAACTCCTTATACCCCGACCTCGTTGGGGACATGCAAAGAAGGATCGAGAAAAAATAGACCACTATGATACCACTGATCCGTATTTATACTGGAACACAAAAAAATACACACATAACCATAAAAACAAAGATGCAGCAAAAATAACAATTCATTTTATGAATATTAAAGAACTGAAATTTGCTTACAGAAAGAATGGAAATAAACTAGCTAGGGCATTGGTAGCTTATCTCTGAGAAGATATGTGGTGGCTATAGGCCTATAAACTATGTTACAATGAGGCTCGAGGGCCTATTTATTATTTATAAACAATGGAAAACCCTAAACATCTAAAACCCTAACCCTAGGAGACGAAGCACCAAAACTATGGGCCTTGTTTGGGTAAATTGGTGTTTCAACTTCCCAGGGACATAACTTTGGCATACGATCTCTGTTTGACGCACACCATACCTCATTAGAAAGATCTATCCGAGGAATACATATGTTGATGTGAGAAAAATTCGTCCATGGACCCATGTTGCTCTCAGTTTTCCCAAAAAACGTCATTTAGGGTCTCAAAATGGCTCCAGAAGCTCAGGACCCGAAAAACTGGTAGAAATAGTAATTTTTTCCCAAACTAAAAAACTAAAAGAGACAATGGTGGGGCCCCAAGTGGAATAGTCAGGTGGCCACCAATATCCACCTGGATCATACAAACCCTCGGTTGCTGCACTATTTTTCCCACTTTGGGTTTTTTCGGGGGACATTAGTCCAAAAACAATTGTGTCAAATGTGTTTATTATTTCTTCTTGTTCAGTTTTGTTTCCACACTTGTAATTTTTTCACAGTTTATTTAGTGAAGGTTGCAGTGTGTTTAACTCGATGTTGTTGTAGCAATAAACTAAATAATTAATTTATCAGCTAGATTTGAGGAATTTTCACATGGCATTAGAGTTTGTATAGCTGAGTGTAGGACAAACATAAGAATAGATCCATATATTTAGAGTTGGTGAAGTCGGGATCAAAGAGTTACATAAGCAACAAATCAATCTCCTAGCAGATTGCACAATCCAAGCTAGGAGGGCGAAATCCAGCAAGGAAAATCTCTCTCTGAGTGAGTCAAAAAATATGAATTTTTTTTCAGATCATTGTTTGGAAGAGGAAGAAGGAGAAACATAGAAGATTAATGCAGATCAATAGCCAGGGGGACACAGTTTCTGCGCAATAGTGATTGTGGGTGGAGAAGCGTCAGAAGAGAGATCTGGACACACTTTGAGGGAATTTTATTCCTCATGGAATTCATAGCCGGGGAATTCTATTTTGCGAGAGCCGAGAAGTATTTTTTGGGTGGAAGATATACCATATTCAGTAAATAGTGTATAAGCCAGTCTTGCGCTACATAGAGGATAAAGAGAGGGAGCTAGATTCGACATTTTTCAATTGGTAGAAATTGTAGCAAGCGGGTTGAGAGATCACAATAGGTTGGAGGGAGCCTCTAACTATGTGATCTGGCAGACAAGGATCAAATTCCTACTAGATGAAAATGATCTCAAGCTCTTCATCGAAGGTACGGTGGCTTTTCCAGTAGATGTAGATCCTCTAAAGGAATACAAGAAGAATATGGCTAAGGAAAAGCACCTGATCCTAGACGGTGTGAGGGATCATGTCGTGTGTCACATTGCTAGTAAAACAACAAATAGATAATTATGGTCGTCCTTGAAGAAGATATATCAAGGATCTTCCGAGCAGCGGAAGATGTATATGGAGGTGAAGATGAAGACTACTATGATGGAAAAAGGTGAGCACATTGATCCATTCCTATCTATACTTTAGGAGAACCGAGATCAGTTGTCAATTGTGGGATCAGCTCCTTAGGCCACCAAGATGGCCATATTGGCCCTCAACTCAGTGTCTAAAGACTATCAGGCTTTATCCAAAGCATCCTAGGTAGAGGGAATTTACCAGACTGGGAGTCAATATTGGCTTCTCTTTAGCAAGAAGAGATGAGGAGGTACTTACTCAAGTGTCAACTTGAGGGCAACAGTAGTAGTGGGAAGAAGCTGAAGGAGGAGGAGGATAATGTGGCTGTAGCATCAAAGGGGTAGAAGGAGCATCAAAAAAGGAAGAAGGATCTTTCCAAGATAAAAAAAAAATTTGTGTGGTGAAATGGGTCATTATTCCATACAGTTTCCTCTCAAGAAGAAGGATAAGGATGAGAAACATGATCCTCAAGCAACACCTCCCAGGATCGATGAGTAAGAGTTTTTCATGATAGCTCATATACCTCTAAGAGGGAAGTGGGCTAACTTGGAGCTGTAGAACCAAAGATCTACAAATGGGCAGGATCCTTGAGGATTCCACCTCTCCGATCATTACCTTTCTACGGAAGCCAAATGCATATGTAGTAGGATGGATGAGTTCCAGTTGGTGCAAAGGAGTGAAGAAGTGACAGAGTAGTGGTTAACAATGCCAGAACCTGAGCGACATAGAACAGAGTTGGTAGTAGTGCACTGAGGCAAAGTGCAGAGTCATTAGCAACATATCATCTTTAGAGGGACAATGCAAAGGCTTGCAGTAGTCAGATATTTAGTGTCGAGATGCATCATGCCGAACACTTGTTTAGTTTTTGATGTTTTTCAGTTGCAATAAGCAACATTATTTCAATGTAGTAGCAGTTGGCAGTGGCAGTGTCAATAGTAGCACGAATGAAAAATTTGAGAGGGATTTGCAGTACGGATGCAATGTTGATAGTGGTAGTGTCAACAACAATACATATGGATCATTTGTGCAGAGTTGGTGGGAAGCAGTATCAGACATCAGTAGTGTAGAGGGAGATGTTGGAGAATCAGGGAAATACTCAACAGGGTGTATTGCTAGAGTGCATTCAATGCTAAGAGGGAGTGTTGATTTCTGGTAGCATCGGATGTGCTCTAAGTCACCAAATTTGTAGGGAGGCTTACACACATGTATTCTAGATAACCCATAAATTGTTTTGGGAAATTTCAACCAGATTGTATTTTATTGAAAAAATTGGTTATTTTAAAAGGACCTTAAGTCTAAATTAAGGAAAATAAAATAATTAAATTGAATTAATAGAATATGGGCATGGTTATTCTAGAAAAAGTGGATCAAGTCAAAAGTTAATATTTTCTATTGATTAGATATTTAATCCCAGCCATTGATGTTTCAACGAGAATATTATAAGGGATTCAAGGGTCATTTGGAAAACACACGAAACACCAAAGGATATAGAGATCGAATTTCTCAAGTAAGCAGTGCTAAGAGGAAACTTTGATCAAAATATATTTTGCAGAGAGGGGAAGTAATTATGATTGGAAGCATTCCTAATTCGAAGAGTGAATAATAGAGGAGACAATGAGGGCCACAAAGGCAGCGTAGAGCCAATGACGCGGAGGCTATGCAAGCACTACACAGAGCCTGAGAGGGATTCATATTTTTGCTGAGGAGTTAGCATTGTGTCAGGGCTAGATCCCAGAGAGATTTCTCAGAGGCCAAAAGACCACAATTTCCAGCTAGCAGAGAGACCAATGCTGAGACAAAGGGAAGTCACAACTATGCCATAGAGACTATGTAGAGTGACGTAGTCATTGCACAGTGGCAACACAGGGCGGTTCAGTTTGGGTGTTGATCAATTTTAGGTTCCCATGGAGGAGTGAGGTTTGTCTCACAAGATATTTCTTGTCAGTTTCTCTGCATGATTTGATAGATATATCAATCATAGAATTGTACCCAGAAAATATATTGCATAATATACAAATACTCACCTGTTGCTCGGGTTTTCCCACATTGGGTTTTTCCGGGGACATTAGTCCAAAAAAACAGTGTCACATGTGTTTATGATTTCTTCTTGTTCAGTTTTGTTTCCACACTTGTAATGTTTCTCCAGTTTATTTAGTGAATGTTGCAATGTGTTTAATTCGATGATGTCATAGCAATAAACTGAATAATTAATTTATCAATTAGAAGAATAATACCATTTTCTGCAATAGGATTCAAGATTTGAGTAATTTTCATGCTTTAAAGGATAACATCCAACATGATTTTCTCCTTTGGGAACTTGATTCATTGGAGAAGGAATTGAGTGTGTTAAGAAAATTTGAAAGAAAAATCATGGAAACAAGGAAGTATACCACTAAAAACTATAAATATGGAAGTGTTGTTGCTCCTATCCTTCCACAACCAACAAGGTTGAATCAACAACAATTGGAAGAAAAAATAGAAAAATGGTTTTGTTACAGTTGTGATAGAAAATACACTAAAGGTCATAAGTGTGTTGAGAATAAATTATTTTACATAGATTGTGAATAGGAGGAAGAAAAGGAACAATAAACGTCAAAAGAAGAGGACATACTCTAGGAACCAACCCTAGAGAAAGAAAAAAATGAATCCAACCATATCTTGTAATGCATTTGGATGAATTACCAATCCTAAAACTCTCAGGATAGAAGGAAATGTCTATAAGAAAAAGGTAATAGTGTTGATTGATTCAGGTAGTACCCATAATTTTTTTCATTTTAAGATAGCCAAGGAATTGAATTGCTTCCTATATTTAGCACCAGAGTTTCAAGTGATAGTTGAAAATTGAGGAACTATAAATTTCTCTGGAAAGTGACATAATATCAAGCTAACCATGGGGGAATATGTATTGAATATTCCAATGCTTTCCATTCCAATGGTTCGTGATGATGTTGTACTAGGAGCCCAATGGTTAAAATATTTGGGTATGATAATTTTTAATTCAAGAAAATTTCTCGAATTTTTTTTGGAAAGGAAAGGAATTTGAATTAATAGGTATCGAAAGGAAACCAAGAAATATAATAAAA